>CAEGAD010035404.1:0-10498 GCA_903067055.1 Poeciliopsis paucimaculata | reverse complement strand
ATTTCCATTAAATCAGTGTAAAAAGGTCTTCAAACAATATTATCGTTTATCGCAATAATTTTTGAGACAATTAATCGCTCAGCGAAATTTTACCAACGATGACGGCGGAAAAACTGTTTTTCTGGACTGGTAAGTTATTAGAGTATTACTATTATTAGTACATGGATCAGCACATGGGGAGCAGTTTGTTTTAGAAGGCAAAAGCAGCACTAGGAGGAGGGAAAAGAACTTGCTCTTATCACAGATCATCTGTTTCATGCCATACTGTCACGACATGGTGACACTTTTAACAAATATGTAAGAGACATATTTTCGTAAAAGTTACATACTGCAGCTTTAAACGTGAGTCGAGTTTAATACTTTTTCTACTGAGAACCTTCACATTGTCAGACAACAGGACAAAGACATAAGTAAAGAGAAACTAAAAAGTTTGATTAGAACATTTAATTTATAAAACAAGAGTGAGAGATGAGCAGAGTGCCGGTACGTGGAGGTAAAACTTACACGTTTAGAGGAGCCTCTCCCTTGAGATGAGGTCCAACTACCATCTCTCTGATTGATGCAGTCATCTGTCCACTGAAGGAGAAAAGGAAAAGGAGATACAGCTACACTGTTTTACTTTTGTTTTCTTACCAATTTAAAACATACGACTATATATAGCAAAAACTTCTACTAAATACATTGCGCTGTCTGAACAACTATAATTCCCCTTACACACAGTCAGTCTGTGTTACTCTTCACATTCTACATGTCACTACTGCCTTTGGATTTTCCATTTAACTACAATTGCAACTGATAGCACATTCACTGCCACAACAACATGAGCAGCTGGTTTCAAGACTTTAGAAAGTTGTGATATGTACAAATGAGAGAAACCAGCTGGGTATGTAGTATGTGCAACGAACAAACAATACATTTCAGAAATCATCATCCAACCTGCGGCTCTTTGCCGTCATTGTCCAAGTCCACGTCTCCATCTGGCTTGTCTCCCAGAATGCCCTGCACCTGGTACTCCAGGACGTAGCTGTCGATGAAACGCTCCAGTTCCTCTATTTCCTGCGAGCGGGTGCTTCCTGCCTCAGACGATGCAGATGCCACCGAAGAGTTCTCCATGGCAACCGCCGCAGGGATGGCAGGAGGGAGAAAGGGAGCAGGAGGAAGGAGGGAGAAAGGTGACCTGTACATAACAAAAATAAGGATAAAGATGGATGGAACTTAGTTAGAAATTCAGTAACAAAAGATGTTTTTATGTAATAGATTTCAGATATCAACAATCCAAATCAATGACTGACCAAAGTCCAGGTAGAGTGGATAAATTAGACTGTTTTTCCTCAACTTCACAGTTAGATAAAATAAATATTAATAAATAAACAAATATATTTATACAGTTAGAAGCCTAAGCTGTCCAAAAATACAGCAAAACTGAAAATCCCTCTCTCTCTCTCTAACCTTTGATCCTCCTACTTTCACAACATTCAAAGACGAGTTATAGTTTAAACCGTTAGCAAGCATTCATATTTGCATTATGTGTCCAACTGCAAAAGCACTCTGTTGGGTAGTTGCTATATTTTACTCAGGTGTTCAAAGAGAAACATTTTCTCTGCAAATTCCTTTCCCCAGTTAATTTCTGGTGCAACTCTGCATTGATTTTATGCAACTGTGTTGCCGCTTCTATGTTGGTGTTCCTCTGTCTCTCTCTTTCTCCACTGTCAGAGTTGTGTGTGTTCACCTGACCCCTGACCAACAGGGAAGCAGCTTCCCACCTGACTGTCCATTGCTGCTAAGCTCCTTTACATCAAGGTTTGATCACCAGCCGTGCAAAGAGGATTTATGGTTGGAGCACGCAGAATACTACATGCTGAGGCTGGCGACTTACAGGGGAACCCCGTGAACTTCCTGCCAACAAATCAACAGTATGAGCCACAAAAGGCCTGGTGAAAGCAACACTAAGGTGTTTACATATCAACAAACACTGAAATGTGCCTATCATTGATAAGTGTAAAGTTGTAATGCAAACACAATTTATTAGACAAGAAGATGAGCAACTGACTAAAAAGAAGAGTGAGTAACAAAACTTCTGCTCACAGGGGTCAGAGTCTTCCCACACATATTGCAATTGCAAATCATCTCAACATGTCTGTAATCTGACCTTCAGTCAGAACTGTAATCCTCCCATGTTGTATATATATAATCCATTCACACATTGATTATCCTGCTTCTTTGCAGCCACTGTAAAATGAAAAAATATTTTACTTGAAAGAAAAGAGTTTCTCTTAAGTGTAGTAACCTGAAGAAGAATTGAGGTTAATGATTTCTTCAGTTTTTGATGTTCATATTTATGAGGTGTTTATGGTCTTGTATATTATATCAACATGTTGATATGACAGAGCACAGTGTGTGTGCTCTGCTCTTGAACTGCTGCTGAACCAACATGCTGCCTATATTTGACAGGGGACTTGGTTCGTTAACAGTTCCTTTTAAAAATATAGCAAGTCATCATAAAAAGAAAGGACCCGATTAAAAAAACTAATTCATTTGCATTGTTTCTGTGTCCAACTGCAATACCACAGTTGGTATTCTTTTTTATTTAAGAATTTAAAAAACGGGGTTTGCATCACCTGTAATTCCTGTAAAATCAAAGTGAATACAAAGAAGCAATGTAAACATCTTCAGATACGAGTCATATTTTATGACATCGGGCTATCCCAGTTTTAGATGACATAGATGTTCTGACAGCTGTCAAGTTTCAGCTTTCATTTCTGATTGTCTCTCGCCAGTAAAATATTTAAGACACTTCAGGAAGATGGAAATGTAGATTTTTTTTTACAGTCATCAGTAAAATGTTTTCTTTCTTTACAGTCTTTAGACTCAAATACAATAGTTTGTCTCACACTGAAAACATTGAAACATCTTATTTTACTTTCAAATGTATATTATTCCTTCTCAGGTGTACTCATACTCAAGATTGCAGATTAGAAATTATTTACTACCTATTAATTAAATACTGTCGAACATGCACTCAGGCATAATCCTCAGAATATCACTTTACATGACGTTTTTTATCTGTGGGAAGAAGACTAAAAGTATGTATTTTTCAGTATCTGAACTGTTTAGAAATTAAATAAGAGGACGCAAAGGAATGTAAGAAGTTGTTTGAGGTGTTGAGATATATAGTTTATTTGGGCTGTCAGAGAGCACAAATATCAGCAGATAACAGGAAGGCTAAACAGGACGTATTTCTGAACTTTTGACCAAAAGCACTCTGTGTTTCTTAATGCAGTATTTGCAGGTTTTTAGCAATGTGAAAGTTAAAGAAAGAATCTAAATGCTGTAGGAAATACATAGGCAAAATTGCTGTTTAGCTAGTAATTGCTAATATAATATTACAATACTAATATAATACAACAGTTATAATCATCAACTACCTTTTGTGTTTGGTTTAAATTTAAATTAAAAAGTTGTGTTATAGAATGATTTACATGTAACACACAGTAGGACTGTGCTTCTGCTTCAAAGTTAAACTTCTACTAGCATATTATTGCAGGAAATAAATATGTAGATTGCTCACATCTTCATACGTTATATTTCTTATAAAGAAAATGAAATCTGGTTAAACTGCTATTGTTTTTTGGGTTTTTTTTTCAAAACCCAGCTTTGTTTAAAGATGTAGAATGAAAAAAAAAAACACATTCTGAAAATAGACAACATAATCATGGTGGACATCTATAATTTTGCTGAATTAAATCAATCACTCAACAATGATGTTGTTAACCCCAAGATTTCTGCACTGTGGGAAGATCATATCAGTTAAAATGTAATACTGCTAGATGCAAACTGGCCATGGCTGCATCCTAATGAAGATGTCCTACCTTACTCCTTGACACAGTGAGTATAAAGTTATTGCCTGTAGTAAACAGCTGCCAATAGTTATTGATCCTTTTTACTTATCAGTGTTATCAATCTTTATATTTCTGTGTGGTTATACGTTTCACTTGATGTTGAGATTATGGTGTAATGGTACATCTATCTAACTATGATAAAGAAGTAAATTAAGTTTAAACTATCTTACCTCAGGTAAACTGGCTGTGCAATATCAGAAAACTAGACTCCTGGTGTGAAGCGAGGCTGCTGGCTAAACCCTGCACGGTATCCTCATGCATAATTCAAAACCTGCAGTAATCTTGTAATATCTCAAAGTATTCAAAGCTCCTAATTGTGGTTCTGAGATGTCTGGGACCAGCTTAGGGTGCTACCATTGTTAGGAGAGAATGAGTATTTCTAATGAAAGCAACAATTTTTTCCTGCTCTAAAGTAACAGTAGCTTGCTCTTTGCTCATGAGAAAGCCAAGGTCCCAACATCCCAGCAGGATGCAGGACGATTAAACCAAGGATTTGTCTGACCCAAACATAGAAACGTCTTCATTAAGCATACATGACACAAGTAAACATCAAAACAGGACTGAAGGCTGCAAGCGCCTTCAATCTCCAGCCAAGCACAGGAATTGACCCTTCAGATTCAGTAGCACAAATAGGACCACAAAATATCTCTGATTTACCAAACACACGCTTTCCCAATTCACTTAGTTAAGGTGACTCATCAATATTGGCTCAGAAGAATTTAAGTTAGTGAAAATTTATTCCACTCAATCGGAAATGCCATTGCAACTGGTTTGTAGGCATGACAAGAGCTACATTTAAACTACTGGTTCTGTTCTACTGTCCAGAATCCAAAGGGGGTTGGGGATACTTATTCTATTCAAGTACCATCAAGTCATGCAAATGAAAACAGAATTGTAAAATATTTACAACCTCAAAGCTGGCTTTGATTAGCTGAAAGAGACACTTTTAGATATTTGAGCTCAAAATACTTCAGTTAAAAGGCTAAACAGTTAAAAGGTGCTGCTAGCTGCAGGTTTGCTCCTACTAAAGTAAAGACATGGAAGAGGGAACAGAGTAAATAATTGCATGTTCTGATGAGGGCTGACAGTGCTTACTTTGCTTGTCGACACTGTGCAGATGGATAATTTCCTGTTTTCTGTGTTTGCAAGTAAAGTTTGTGAACGTATTAGAACCGTTTGGAAAGCTAAAGATTTTTGTGACTTCTATTGATGCAAAATGCTGCATTCCATGCGACCGTTTCCATAACAAGTAAAATTGTTTCAGAAAGATATAAACATTGCATGATTTAGGCAACTTTCCTGTGAAAGGCGTTTATGTTTTCCAAACAAGAATGCAGATCCTCTAATGGATAGACAATGCTTAGCGTTGCAGCACTTGATGAATAAATGTGCTGCAACAACATTATTCCTTTGATTTGATTTTCTTCATTTTGTCTTTCTTGCATTCTTGTTTACCCTTACATGTTAACAAATACTACACCTTTGGGAACCCACTTTACTTTATTCAGAACATTTTTACTTCAATTGTTGCAGTTGTTACAGTGACTACATAGGTCAAAACAGTGTGACACGGTAGCCCCCTCCCCCTTTCTTCTGAACCAGCTGCCAGAGTTGAGGCAGCTGGTTCCCTCAACTCAACCAGCTGCCATCCTCCACCAATCACACTTTTAGCCCAACTCCAGTGGTGCCATTACCTGGCACTGTATGGCATATTCAAAAACCAAATAACATCAAGTGACAGTTTAAACTATATAGACTTTTGAAATACTATACACAGAACACATAGCAGCCAAAGCAAGAATAACTGGTACAAAATTTAGTGAATAATGAAAACTACTTTACAGCCTGGTAGGATTGTACAGACCAGAGAGGCAGATCAGGCCTGCAGAATGCAGCGCTATCTGTGGTTCAATCGAACGCTGCGCCTGATGCTCAGAGCCAGTGAGACAAAACAAGTCAGACAGAGACAGCATGGCACCAGATAGCACACTGACTGCTGCAACCAACGCCATGTATATCCCAGAAGCACGCACAGAAAACATAAATGAAATAAGTAAAAAGTACATTTACTAACATATTACTTTTTCTCTAATGAACACATAATTGTGAATAAAAAGGAATTCTTTGTAAAAACTGTCTGTACAAATCAAAACTTTTACTCTAAACATTATATATAATTAGTGCAAAACGTGGTCTAAGAAAGATATGATGTTGGGGATGGGAGGATTTCAGTTCACTCACATGTAGTAACTGCAGCAATTGAAGTAAAAATGTTCTGAATCTAAGAGTAGAGGTTCCCAAAGGTGTAATATTCTTGTTTACATGTAAGGGTATGGAAAGACAAAATGAAGAAAATCAAGGAAATTGTGTTGTTGCAGCACATTTATTCATCAAGTGCTGCAAAGCTAAGCATTGTCTACCCATTAGAGGATCTGCATTCTTGTTTGGAAAATATCAGTACGTTTAACAAGAAAGTTGCCTAAATCATGCAATTTTTAAATATTTCTGAAACAATTTTACTTGTTATGGAAACAATCACATGGAATGCAGCATTTTGCATCAATAGAAATCACAAAAATTTTTAGCTTTCCAAACGATTCTAATACGTTCACAAACTTTACTTGCAAACACAGAAAATGATCCATCTGCACAGTGTATTTTTGAGGTCAGACACTTATTAAGTTTGTCTCACAGTCTTTGCTGTGTTTGATCTGGTCTATGTCCCGACATAAACCAGAAAACCTTGTGAATAGTTGTGAGTTTCTTACTCTAACTGTTCCCATGAAGAAATATTTTCTGTAACAACATTAATAGAATTGCTGCCATCATGTGTGTGTTTAGTTCATTTTCATTATGACATGCATTTACGACAAAAGGCTGACATGTGGTCAGTCGGGACATATTGGGCCAACAAGCCATTAACTCCACTAAAATTGTGCTCTGTCAATACACCGCAACATTGTGTATGATAGGGCTTTAGAAGCTGCAGCGTTTGATACGGTCACTAAAAACCAAACAGTAAGAACTATAATCCTTTCGATCCAAATAGAAAAGAACACGAGATCCGGTCTCCTCAGTGGGAGTCCGAGTCAATGTTCTCAGGCTATGCTGGCAGAGCTGATAATTCATCTAATCTGGTCTAATTCGTCTACGAAAACTACTCATGGGGTCAAAGGTTTTCATAGAGTGGTCCATAGGACCTAAAATCTAAGGCTGCCGTATCAATGAACACTTTTTAAGGCCTCTTTAAATTTATTTAAAAAAATAAAAGTGAATAAATGAATGAATGAATCTCGTTCTTTGTAATTAGATGTTGTGAACAAACAAAAGAGAACAAACCAGTAGCGAATAGTCTCCAAATGCCACATGGGGTTCTGGGGGATGTGTTAGCTTGTGTGTATCATTAAGACAATAACTCCATTGTCTCCCCATGTCCCTGTTGTGACCGACCAGCAGAGGATTGGGCCTGTGCAGAACTGTGGAACCGTTCAGACCTCAGCCCCACAATGCCATTTTGTCCATGTCTACGTAAAGCGTTGTGGAATATAAAAGTGAGGGGAGTGTCCATGCTGGTTTTCCAACATCTTTACAAGGTGACATATGAAAGCTCAACAGGAACAAAAGGGGAAAGAGAGGTAATAAAAGGTTAGCCTTCTATGAGGCCATCAAGATTTTTCTTTGAATCCTCTTTGCCTATGTGTCCTTAAATATGTTGTGCCCTGTTGGACGTAACAATGGCAAAACACACAACAGCATGCTAGCAAATACTTAGCCACAGAAAGTGTATCAATAGACAAGTAATTACATCTTTTAATTTTGATATAGCGCCAACACGCTCTGTTCTCTTTAAACAACCACTTCATTTCTCACCTCTATGAGCTGCTTTATGTTTTCCTGAATAATCAGTCATGTAATGACTCCTCATTTCTCTCACTCATCTCTGCAACAGCAGCAATCTAATGAGCAGCAGCTCTCAGTGAAAGAGAATGGATCACTGCAACGCAGTGTGACTCAGGGTGCTTCATCTTTCTACAGATTACTCCCACTGTCACCACGGCACACGGCTGAGTTCGCTCGCCCTCCACATCCCTACAAACATGGCCTCCATACTATCGGTGGTGCGTCACTGGCCTGTATGCAGCCAGTTTGCTGCTCCTGGTGGTACACATGGAGCAGTGTACCAGCAGCAGCATCAACCGCATTCACACATGTGCTAAGCCAGCAGATCAGAGGGGTGTTGATCATGCACTGACTCCTGGTGAACAGTTCAGGGTGAGTTTACACATCAGCAATGCTGAGCGGTTTAGAAGTCTGGTCCATATGCAACATTTCTGCAGAGGAAAGATACAACTATTAACTGGACTATATATATATATATATATATATATATATATATATACATATATATGGAGACAGATAGGTTTCATGGCTGCAGTGAGAAGGGTAGTAGTATATGTGGTACTTTTCATGTTCTCTGATGACTACAAGCTGAAAGAGAATAAAACAGATAAACTTGTGATAAACATTCAGTCTTGAACTGCTAAAAGTCTCTTCTTTCTCGTTTTCTCAATTTACTGCAGACAATTTTCAAGATGTCATAGAAAACAGTTTCCTTTCAACAGCTTCTTCCAGTTGTTTCCTCCGATTTCATTTTAAAACAACTCACTGATAACAGTTGATACTGAATCTTCACTGAGTAAAAGTAGCAAATTTCAGAGTTTTGTCTTTTTTTAGTGTGACGAGGTAGTGAGTATTGTGATGCTTTTTGTGAGGATTTTATAGTTTCCAGGCAGCACAAAGCCAGCTGAAAATCATTCATTTCGGCCACCAGACGATGACTCCGAGTACCGTTTGACAAAATTATCAGATGGGAAAGATGAAAATAGATAGGCGCAATAGGATTAAGAGCAAGTCAGAAATATTTACTGAAAGAGACATGTTTCTGTCATTTTGTGAGACTTTAATACCTTAAAAAAATATACCCATCTACACGTGAATATTCCACATGGGAACATGCTGTCTTATTTATAATAGAATAATAGAAATATCTTGTGACAGCAGCCCAGCATTCCCAAAACCCACTAAAGTGATTCTGATACAATTAATCCCTGAAAAACAGGAATGCCAGCAATGTTAGGAGAAAGCTAAAGAGCAAAATCAGCTTACAAGTTACAGTCAGAACCTGTGTGCACACGCTATAAGTTATTATATAACGACAGAATATTTACTGTAGCACAATTTTCTTATGTGCTAATCTTAGTTAAATGCCAGAAAGCATTCCATGGCATTAGAAGGGACATTTTGGAGCAACTTAGCTAACTAACCAGGGTTCTTCACTTTATTTCTTTT
The DNA here is from genome assembly GCA_903067055.1 of Poeciliopsis paucimaculata. NCBI lineage: Eukaryota > Metazoa > Chordata > Actinopteri > Cyprinodontiformes > Poeciliidae > Poeciliopsis > Poeciliopsis paucimaculata. Next base: position 1,250 of record CAEGAD010035404.1, on the reverse strand, counting down.
TGAAAATTTTATGTGACAACTCTCATCGATCCACTTGTGCTCTCTGAACAGTTGCAGTTGATCTGTGGCTCTCTCTTTGTTGTGAGGGTCAACAGCTGACACAGCAGCTAGTTATGTGCAGCTAGTTCAGCTGATTTTCAGGGCAGTCTGGCATCAAAAAAAAAAAAAAAAAAAAAAAAAAAAAAGAGCCCTGCTCTCATTCCTGTTGTGAAGCGTTCGCAACACTGCGGGAACGTAACGCTTCGATGAATCCATGTTTACATCGCCTCCACGTTTGCATGTTTTCAGCGTGTAACCACACCCATGTGCCATACATAGCTGTAACGCACGAAAGCTGCGTAGGGCATGCCGAAAGGACATTAGGCATCAAAAGCCCTGCGACACAAAGGCCATGGCAAATAGAGCCGCATCTGAAGCCGCCTCCACGCCCCGGCGTGTCTGTCCGCGTTTCACCGGTAACAATGGTGACGCAAGCTTTGCGGCTAACCAGCTGGCTAACATTAGCGATTAAGCCCAACAATAACAACGAGCTGCCGCCGCCAGGACACTGGATTCAAACTGCTCCCTGTAAACATTAGCACTTCAACAGGTGCGTCAGTGGTTGTAAACGCATAACCAGTTTGTTCACAGACACAACACGGACTATGCGGCTCCCATTGTAAAATTGTTGTCTGGTTTCAACGGTTTCCAAAGCCCAACTGAAAATACGCCTTCAGCTGGTGATAAATCCTTACCCAAAGCGAGATTCTGAGCGCCGTGGAGCCCTGGATCACACTGTGAGATCAAAACCGCCGTGTCATGAGTGTGTTTGTCCAAAGGACACGGAGGGAGGAAGAAGATTAGTTGTCCTGTGGCAACTCCGCCGTCTCACACTAAAGGAAAAGGGAATGCAGGAATGTGACGTTCGGTCCGGTCCGCTGGCAACGTTGACACGTGCACCCAACAGTAAAGCACGCTGGGAAACAGAGTTTTGTTCAACAGTCCACTCTAACCGTGTTTTAACTTCACGCTTATCTGGCGAGGGAAAAAAATAATAAAAATCCGTTGCCACGTTTACTCCTCTATTAGTATTAATTTTAAAAATCCAAACAAATGACAATAATAATATCAATATTTATTATTATTATTATTATTATTGTTGTTGTTGTTGTTGTGGGTTCACACCGAACACGTATAATATAATATAATATAATATAATATAATATAATATAATATAATATAATATAATATAATATAATATAATATAATAT
>CAEGAD010035398.1:0-24889 GCA_903067055.1 Poeciliopsis paucimaculata | reverse complement strand
CCCCCCCCCCCCCCCCCCCCCCCCCCCCCCCCCCCCCCCCCCCCCCCCCCCCCCCCCCCCCCCCCCCCCCAAAAAAATCAAAGAGCTAAACTTGTACTTGTAATATTAGAAATATTATGCACCACGGTGAGGACTTTTATCTGAGGCATGCGCAGCAAATTGAATGAAATTTGAAAAGGCAAGAGGACAAAGCTTGACTTGTAGTCATCAAAAGCCCCAGCCGCTATGGAAGGCTAAGATTATCAATGCCATCTATTTTTTATTCTATTTTCTAATTGTTACACATGATGAAGTTGGTCTTTCATATACTGAGGCATGGCTCTTTATCTTCAAATGGCTTATTGTGATTTTCTGCTCCCTGTAAGCCTCACTAATGACACAATTACATAATTGCCGCCACATGAAATTGTTTTCTTGTGATTTATAACTCGCTATCTCACCGAAAGGAAAATTCACAGTTTTCTTCATTAAATTAGATAAAGAATCTATTGAGCTCTTGTTTTTTTTTTTTTTTTTTTAATCTTTCAACTTTGAAGTCACTAGTAGGTTGATATCAAATCTGATTGGCTGAAGTTTTTTTTTTTCCACTGTCCACTGATATTTAATCATAACAAGAGCAGGTCGGCCAGGATCTCCGCACGCTATTAGTCTGTCATCTTATGATAAGACAGATTTACGACTTTGGGCTGTGTTTGGATAGCAACATGTTCCTCAGCTGGCAAACAAAAAAAGTCACTGGCAATTTTCTTCACAAATAATAATTATAAAATAAATGTAAAAAATTCATTGAGTTTTAGCTGGTGTGACTACTCTGCATTTAGATCGCAAGTCTTTCGAATACATGAGATAAGCAGCATAAAATGTGGATAAGCAGCAGCTTTACCCTTTTTGGTAATGTCACAATAGATTCATGTGACATTTAAATGTGTCAGGCTTTGAAACAAATTAAAATATCAACCTGAAAACAGAAGAAACTGGCAGAAAATGAAAATAAAGAAAAACCTTCCAGAGCTGGTCACCAATGAGCAAAAAGAACAAAAAGGCAACAAAACAAGAGTGGAACATCACATCTAGCGTAAAACCAGCCTCTTTTTAGAAAAAAAAACAACGTATTCACACATCACAGTCAAATGTTGTGGAGGTGGTGTGTAAGCTGGGTCACTTTGTGACCTAAAGCTCAAAAGGACCTGGGTTATGAAACAGATCAGTGATCCAAAGCACAACAGCAAACACTTCTAAAAAAAAAAAAAAATCTAAACCATTCAGAGCGGCTTCATTACAACAATTCACAGTTTATCCGCCTCACCGTCCTATCCTGGATGAAGCCATTATAGAAGCAGCTACTGCAATTAACGTCTCATGTGGCGCTCTTCCTCCCTCCTCCTCCTCCTCTTCTTCTCTGCTGCAGCTTTTCCCTATCAGCAGATCCTGTTGTGAATGCTAGGCTAGTTAGCTGCTATGACAGCTTAAAACTGTTGACGTAGAACGGTGAGTTGTTTCTCTGCTATTATCACATTTAGCAGCGGGTACGTAACGTTGAGTGGCAGCGCCAAGTCCCTCCTCCTGGCTCCGATTGGTCGATTTTGGTTGGGAGCGGTACATTTCTTCAGATGTCAATAGCAGCTGAAGGAGGAGGTGGACGAGATTAATCTTTTCGCAGAATAAAGATTAAAACTGTCACGACATGGTGACTGGTTTCACAAATATGTAAAAAACTAATTTTTCATAAGTTACATTGTTTAGTAAAAGTTGGCAGAAAACATGCATTATTACTGGATTTATAAAAATACAGAGAAAGCTACAAAGCACACACAAGACACAGGGAAAAATGACCACTGTATTAAATAATATAGTCCCAAATTTTGGTCGATTCCATAAAAGTAAGTAGAAAGAGCAATGAAAATGTCACTTTGTACTATAAGGAAGTTTGTCCCGGTTTAGTAAGACCCCGTTTGGTTTTCCAGAGGCAGACAGTTAACGCTGAGCCAAGTCTGTTTGTCCTTAAAACAACTCTTCCAGTAAATGTTTGATCTTCCTCTGTTGGATGCTGAATTTCTGTAGGTCAGAGATTCACGGACTTCATGTCGAAAGGTCTCAGTCTGATTTCTGGGAAACGCCAAAGGTCCAAAAACTGACTACTGATTATATTAAATCTGCTTTCAGCTAACAAGCAAAGAGAGCTGTCTCTTTATGTCTGAAACTGGTTGTTTGTGATAAAAACGTTCTCCCAATTTTTAACAATAAAACATGAGGACGCTATTAACCTTAACCTAATTGAAAAATAAATAATGCCATTTCACACAAGAATAAAGAAAACAAATAAATTGGCCTTTAAGCAAAACAAGAGAAAATTTTTTTTTTTAGTAATTTCCTAAATTCTGTTTATGATTAAGAAATTGATTTCTTATATATTTGCTTACTTGAAACAATTAACATGTGGTTAACATTTAATGTTTAGCACTTTATCTAAAAATAAAACACACTTACTTTATGCTTTTAAATTCAAATACTCAAAAACCCAGTTATCCCAAAGTAGTTAAGAAAAGCACACACGTTTCATGTGAAAGTATCTCTGTGAAAGCATACAAACAATCCTTTTTGTAAAAAAAAATTTAATTATTGAGTATTACACATCTACAGTAGTTTTTGTTTGCGTTCTGACTCGGCAATAATTATTTTTAGGATGCTTTGTTTCTTTTACACAGCTCAATTTTGAAGAAACCATGGAGTTAACTGGGTTTTAATAAGCTGCTATATCAGTTTATATAAAATATCTGGAGTTTTATTATATTTTCCAAGGGACTATTTGACTCAGCATATCCATGTCTCAAAACAATATCTGGTAAAAAAAATGGATCTCACGCTGCAAGTTTGCACTAACAGGTATCTGCTGGGATGCTAGGCTAACATTAGCTCACTCTCTCTATGTTTTCATATGGCCTGTTGATAATTTGGTTCTTTTTGCCCAAACTCCAGTCAAGCACACACACTGCCAAAGGAGACGCACCAAACTTTGCCACAGGAGCACCAGAACCAAACCAGACATTAACCGGCTAGTCTGAGACTTGACAATGGAGACGTCGCGTCAGAGACGCCAAACGGCGCCTTTAAATTATTGGAAAACTAAGATGAATTCATAAATACCTAAATTATATCGTTCTCTAGTTGATAATTAATTTCTCTATGATTATATTCATTTGACAGTGATTCCAAACTGGCTGCATCACAAAATGGGTCTCGATTACTTTGCCGTTCGAGCAAAAAAAAACAGGAGACTTAAAATAACTGCGGTCGCGCACTGGAGTCCAGGGAGACAGCTTAGCAACACAGATTCCTGTATTTGTCTTGTTATCCTTGCAACAAGTAGCTCTAATATCAGCAACAAGACATGTTTACAATCCCACCCACACGTTTTGATCTTCTATTGGAAGTTGAAATGAGTGCTGGTAGTTACATGTTGCTTCTAGCAGGATTTATAAACGGCCACCTGGTAATACATGCAACCAACTCAGGTGTCTGAAAGGTGGCGCCCATGAAATGTTAATTATATGCTGGCCTCCTGAGGCTCCTGATGATTTAGTTCAAGTACTGAGATCGAGAGAACCACTTTTACAGAGCCGGCACCACCTTAGTACTGCAAGTATTTAATCAGTGTGTGACTAATTTTCTTTAGACCTTTTCAAGCTTTAACGTCAAATTAAACGTCAAATGAACAGACCCCACTTGTTTGTGTAGTATCCATAGTAATCAGCGCTTCATTTCCTTCAGTTGAAGTCGTTTTCCTTTTTTTTTTTTAAAATCATTGTTCAGGGTTTATAATCAAATTGCATCTTACTGCTTGGTGTGTAAATCAGGAGGTCTCAGAGCAAACAGAGAGGGCTGTTCAGAAGGCACAACAACGCCTGCAGCGCATTAAATAAGGCCTCAGTGTTTGGCTGTTAAAACTAAATAAAACTAACAACATATAAAGTGTTATTATTCTATGCTAAAATTCAATAATAAGAGGCATTCATGGTAAAAACCAAAACCCAGCAAGGGAGGTGTGACCACTTCCACTTCCTTTACGCTTCCTATCCAGTCTTCAGTACCTGAACCACAATATAGAGGCATCAGAGTGGCTTCTTCATATACTTGGCATTTGTTTTTTTTGGTCAAATGAAGTAAAACTAATTGAACAAGCAAAGACTTTAGAGCATATAACTATATACTGTGTGAAAAATCTAGCAAACATGCCAGTCAAATTTGTTCAACAGAGATGCAAGGCTGTTTGTGTGTCTGTACTGATTTCGGGTTTTCCTTCAGATCTCGCCTACTAATCGTGAGTTTGACCAATTTCATAAGAACTGCGCGTTTATTTATTAACGCATCACAAAGGATGTCCTTAATTTGATAGTATTTATGTGACTATTTAACTACTTTAAGACCGAAAATGGTGAGTTTATCGCTAAAAGCATTTAACAAAGAATAAATAAATCAATAACTGACACGGCAGAGCTCGATCAAGAGGAAATCAGACCAATTAAAGGATCGAACTCTGTAATCGTGTTATCTTTGTTGACTGATTATTGATCGCAGAAAATCGAAAAGGGAAAGATTTGTCAAACTACATCTGCAGAAGTTCCAAGTGCAAACACAAGAGGGATTATACAAAGACGATCGGAGTGGGCGAAGCGTGAACAGTGGCGGCAGCAGCACCACACGCATGGCAATGCAGGGAGAAGAGGTAGGGTGGAGGGGTTGGCGATGAATAGGGAAAGAACTGCGTAAGGGCCGGGAAACCAAAGCAGGTGGAAGTTTTGAGGGACTACTGCAGCCTTCAGATCGCTTGTGGAGCACACGGTGTTTCTGGAGCTCTTTTTTTTGGATGTACTCCAAGGCTTGTAATGCAGGTCTTCTTTGATAATGGCCCACAGTATGTGTAAGAGCACTGGGCTGCAGCCAAGGTACACAAGCCTTGTGGTAATAGTTAACCGGGTGGACAAACAGTGGAAGTCAGCGGCGTGGAGGTAGGTCAGAGAACTGCAGCAGACAGACGTGCTGTTACAGCCCCCCTCACACACCCACACACCTTACGCCCCCTAGTCCTCACTTCCCCCCATGTTCTCCATCACAGCCTGGTCCTCCCGCCTTATCTCTCTCAGTTAGGACTGACATTGCACTTGAAGGCTCGGCCCTTCGCTTAGCTTTTAGGTTTGGACTGCAGCTTTCTAAACACGCTGCTGACTCATGTGGGACACAGAGAAAAAGATGGCCACTAACTTATCTTTATATCCCTTTGTAGAGGTGGAAATAGTTTAAAAAAATTTTTTTTTATTTAACATCTCTGAAAAATTAAGATTACATTAACATCTCAATTTGCGGGGCGCAGAAGTCACATTTCAAGTTTCCACTGCAGCAGAAGCAGAAGCAGATATTGTATTGCTCCACAAAAAACAGCAAAAAAAAAAAAACAGAAAAAAAAAAACTTTTTTCCCTCAATCTCTCAACATGGGCAAAAAAAAGACATGACTGGTGCTTTTTATGTCATCTGTGTTTCCAAGACAATTAGTGGCTTACCAAATCACATCTCATTTGATATAGATTAGCAGTGTTAAACTGACTCTGGCAAGCTCTGCGTTTATCTGTCTGCTGGTGATTTGTCATGGTCAGGTTTTTTTACCCCCCCCCCGACAGAAGACAAGCCGGCAGAGGTTCCATGTTTCTGAGCGAAGGTGCATGCCTTGCTTTCGGCTCGACATCTCAGACGTCCCAAGGACTCGCAGAGCGGCAGACGTGTCATTACGCCGATTCTCTGCCGACCTGTTGCTAATCTCAGAGTGAAGCAGACCAAACACCAAACCACACACGGCTCTGTTTTGGTCCTCAGATCTGGCTTTCGGAAGGGGGTGGGGGGACGCTGTATAGCGTGAATGCGGCGCTAGCCTCAACCTAGGGCCCAGAACAAAGAGTGACGCCGTGCTCCGTTCCGCTCCCGCTCTGCAATCAACGGGGGTTAAAATAGCAACCTTTGAAGGGAACGAGGCCCGACTGCTGGAGCCATCTCAAAGTAGAAAACGAGCCATTCTGACGCTAAAAAAGCCTGCTCTACCAGCCTTCAAGGTACAAGTCTTATTTTCTTTTCTGTTGCTTTGGAGCAGCTCCAACAAAGGAGGGTTATCAGGAGAATGACCCTGATGAGACATCCTGGCCTACTTCTCTCCAATATGAGCTGCCTTTTGATCAGCCTGCTTGATCTCAGTCGACCGGTGTGCACAGAGGGCAGCTCACACTGAAACGGCAAAGATCTGCTTTTCCACTTTATGGCTGCAGGAAGCTTTGTGTTGGAGAGTATTGTGCATGCACAGGTTATATAACCAACTTGTGGAAGCCATGCCAGCAACTATCAGGTCCCCGCTCTGTGGTCAAGGGCATTTCAAAAGAATAGTGCATGGTTGAAAGATCAACATGGCTTGAAATACCTCAAGATAACAAATGCAAATTTTAAACACAATGTCTCGCATGCTGCATGTGGTGACTGGTTGATGGTTGAGTTTTGCATGCAACAGACTCCGGCGGGTTTCACGAGAGAGCTGCATTCGCTAAACAACAATCTATCAGCACTCCTATTGGGTGACAAAGTATTTGCTTTGGACACGATTCTGTTCTGTGAAGGACTGGCTCTAATTAGAGGCAGCTAGTCGGGAGGTCATGGCCAGTTAGAGTAGGCCTCAGAGATACACAGTCCTCAGTCAGAATGCTGCAGTCTAGTTAAGACTTAAGTTGTTTTTGGGAGCAACAAGGTTTCAGCTTGGCACCAATAAAAGTGGCTGTACTGTGGTTGTAAGTAGCAAAATGGGAAAAAAAAAGAAAAAAAAAAGATGTTAACATTTTTTAAAAATCTAACTGAACTTTAGATTTCAATATTTATTGAGAAATCTGCTGGAGACCGAAAGTCTCAAATGACTTTCAGCTGACCGAACAGCAACTGTCCAGTCAGAAACTCAAAAGATCGTCTTTTCCCAATTATGAATGAATCCACCACACCTTGCCTTCAGTGTTGAAGCTATTACTAGGCAAAAAGAAAAAAAAAAAAAAAAAAAAAGAAAAAGTTGACAGAAAATTAGAACATTGTGACAAACTATTTACAAAGAAAAATTGTATTTTGTAAGACGTGTCGATACAACCCAATGTTTCGCTCGGGCTGCGGAAGAGAGCCAGACTTTCAGAAGATGATGGCAAGGATGAAACGATTACAGCAAAGACTTTGATATCTTTGCACTTTAAACATCTTGACTTTAAGAATCCTGGGAGCTTTTTTGTAAAGAAAAAAGTCTTACCTTAATGTATTCTTAAAGTAAGACGACATTCTCTAGAAAACACACAGAGAGCTGGTGTTTCAACATGGCTAACTGCGCTTGGTAACTGCTGATCAACAACCCTAAAGCATCATTCAGTTTTTGTGCTGGAACAAACTTCCAGAAAACTGCAAAACTGCTGAAACACTGAGTTTATTTAAATTCGCCTTTAAATCAAAGGTTTAGAGGCACTTTAGAGCTATCCTTGATTCATAATGACTGGAACATTGATCAATATAGTATATTTGCTTGATTTTTCATTTATTTATTGCTTGTTTAATAATTGGCTACTGCATTACGCGTTTACGATGTAAACCACTTTGAACTGCCCTGTTGCTGAAATGTGCTATAGACATAAACTTCACTTCACGTAAGGACAGTTCACATCTTGCATATGGAAATTCAAATGTCCTGTGTTAAAGGTAAAAACCAAAACAAACAGATCATATCTGGTTCCTCCAAACAAAGTGAGACCCCCCCCAACGTTGCACTTCTTTCCAAAGACAAGTCAGGTGGGGCCTTTTGTCTCGACGCCTTTCGTGGAGCTCCCTGATGAACAGGAGGAAAACTGTCTTCAGAAATTAGCACATCAGTTTGACACCATCAGACACAAAATGCCTTTGGCGTACACAACGGCAGGCACTTTTTTTTTTTTTTTTACTCGAGTAAGACATCCATCATCGTCTGGCAGCCATGTGACTCATCAGAGGAGACGGCTGGCACTACCTCCCTTTTAACAGCCGCTTATTTTAAAAGCTGAACATTTTATGTAACATTTTTTTCAGCGTGTGCACAGAATTATGATTCTGCAGAAGAATGAGCTGTAATCATAGAACAGACACCAGTGATTTCCATTAAGAAAAGCCAAATCGAGGTACATTGTTGCTTTTCACACTCACTTATGTCCATTTGCCTCTTTCTGTTTTTGGGTTCTTTGAAGAACTCTATCAAACGATTGTCATGAACATGAGCCTTGAATTGGACTAGAGAATGTGTTATAAACCACTAATAATCTAAAGCTAAATTTGTTTCATGGAAAATTATTTCCTAATTATTCCTTCAAAATAAGAAAGCCGGTATCTATCCTTCGATGCAGTAATGCTGAAATATATTAGTTCACCTTTAAAAAAATGACTAATTTTATTTGCCATTCAGGCAAAACATGCTAATATGCTAATTTACTCTTAGCAGTAGGCATTTAGAGTGTGATTGCTTTTAAAGTGTAAAACGGGATTTGTTTTTGGTTAAAGAATTTTTAAAAAAGAACTTTTTTTTTCCTTCTGAAATGAATTTTGAAATTTCAAAAATAAAGAGGAGTTTCTTGAATTTTTTTGGAAAATTTTAATTAGACTTTTTACAATTTTTAAATCTTTTCAGAACTAAATGTTGAATCTGTTGTCCTCTGTCCATTGTAACATGTTATTCTCTGTTCCTTTATGTGTTCCAATGTTTCTGCTTTTAGGTGCCGCGGTCTTCCTCATCACCGCTCTTAGCTCTGCAGCTAATCAGAGCCAACAACAATAGGTCCCGTTCCTGGACTGGCAGCCAACAGCATGTGAATTAGCATTATGCCTAGAAAAAAACGCACATATTGTGCATTTTTTCCTGAATATATTAGGTCTCTCCTGTTCTGAATTGGTGCTGATCTTAAAGATGAGGGTACTCATTACTGGTGTTAATTTCAAATGTGTTTACTTCACCCTAGTTCACTGACACATGCCCAATCCCATTTCCATCAAAAGTCTGAACTCAGATCAGGAATGACATGGCACCCAACCCTAAAGCGTCGGGTGTGAAGATACAGCCAGCGGACGAGATTAGACATGACTTCCCTGATAATTTTACTGAAACTAACAACCGACCCCCTTTTTTTGTTGTTGTTTTAACAAATAAGTTTCACAAATCATAAGCTGTATAAAGGTGTGAAATAATCCAGAATAAATAAAATTGTTCTTTCTTGTGTTTACACAAGCAGAATACAGGTTTCAGGAATCTAACTCTGTGGGTTCAGTGTTTTCATTTTGTACAACTTAGCCTCAAAATAAGATGCTAACTTCAGTGTCGCTAGCCGCTAACAGTTAGCTCGTACTGCTAACTGATTACCTATGCCCATGTGCCGTTCTGCAGGCCTGTCGTAACTAGAATGCTTTTTGCCATATGACCAAAAAGCAGAATGCATTCAAATACTGTCTGTCCATTAACAGAGGCTGTTTAGTAGAAAACCTGAAAGATACGAAGCAGCAAAAAAAAAGAAGCACATAATCAGTTTATTCCACTATCTATCCCTATGTATGTGTCTGTAGCAGCCACGTCGAAATTTGAGGTCAGAGTTGATGGAAAAAAACTGCAACTCTCCAAACTGAAGACACACAGCCAAGTTCGTCTGCTTTTTACCAAAAGTGGACATGTTTGGTCTCACAAACATAACAGTTTTTCTCCCTGCATCGGCCACACGTTTACACGAAACCGCTCGACGGGCCAAACACGAGGTGTCTTTTATGATCGAGCAGGCACACGAAACACTATCTGTCACCGGGGTTGGCACTGAGTGGTCCTCATATCGTCTTTGTTTATAGCTGCACTGTGAACAGATATGCCAGCTGCTTGGACTTCCACCTGACAACAGTCGTGCCCTGACCGACACAGGGTGGTCCGTGGCCTTTTGTCCGCAAAAGTGATCGCGTGTCTATCAAACTGTGGAAAGGGCAAAATCAAAAGCGGCTCATTTGGTTCTATCAAAACCAACCTGATCACCTTGCTCCGGTGAATTCGACCGTCTTTGTCATGACGAAACCCTACATCTGTGCTCTGCTTCGTTCACACAAGAAATGAACGTGGTGGCACAAAGATTATTAGCAAAAAAACCCCCCAAAAAACACTGAAGCATTTCTTAAAATAAAGGGAGGAAGAAGGTCAGAGCTGGGACATGCTGTTTGCTGTCTGTTAGTGACCATGTGACTCTCGGAGACAGAACATTTTTTTGTCAGCAGTGTCATCTCCCTTAATCTGGGGTTACAATATGGCTTTTGTAGTCATGCAGCACTGAAAGATCTAAGTCTCTTTGATCTTACTTAATAGAGTTTGGTAAATGATCTCAGTGCGGGAGCTCCACCCCTTATGCACTCAAACACACTTTGGACACACTTGCAGAGACTCATTCATGCCTGCGCACACATAAATAGTAAAAAAAAATTTAAAAAAAAGGGACCGTCACACAGGTGAAAGCTCTTCACCCTTCGGATCATTGAGCCAAGCATTCAAGCGGCAAAGTAAAAAAGAAGAAAAAAAGCGTGCTCCTTTCTCGCTCTTTTGCTTCCTGCAGACGCTGCTGCCTTTTTAACGATGTTGCTCGGCAGCTTTGCAGCTGTAAATCTGTCCTTCATAAACATGCTGCGCAAATAGTTTTGTCGTACGGAACCCAAACAACTTTGAATGAGATTGCTTCGCTTTGGGAGGCACTTACAGGCTGTATTTACCAAAGGGACGAGCACACAGCTATAGTAAAAAAAATTTTTTAAAAATGTCTGAGCAAGTGACTAAAGGAGCCACAGGGAGCCTGGGAGAGGGAGGGTGTTTGTCAGATAGCATTTATCTCTGGCGTGGTGATGACTCTTTTCCTCCAAGTTCTCGGCAAACGAAGAGCTTCCTGCCTTTTGAGAGCGTGCGGCCGTTTCTGTCCTTGAAACTGAAGCACATGCAATGAATTACAACCATTTTAAAGAGCTGTCAAGAAACAAGAGAGGGCTGGTTAGGAGAAGAGAGGAGAGGAGGTGAGCGGGGGAGGGAATTCGAAGCTGCTCTGCTAGGATGAAGAGGAACAACACAGGCAGCGAAATGAAAAATTGCAGGGAGGCTTCCGAGCCTTTGATGTCGCCGGGAACAGAGAGGTCTGCTCTTAGAAGTTGTTACTGGCAGACGTCGTGGCCGAAATGACCAAAATATTACCCGGGGGGATGTCCTGGTCAAAGTTTCTTCCCCCAATACATTCCTAGTCCTTAGGTAAATACTGATTTCCTGTCTAAAGTTAATCAAATCAGCGGCACATAAATGCAAGAAAACCAGGGATTTTTCACTGCAGTAAAAATAAAAGTACATTTCATCACCATCGCATTGGTGTGCAAAATGATTGTGATTGTAACCAACTTAAGATTTACAATTCAGTCAAGAGTAACATTCTGCATGCTTGCCGTATCCATTCAGGTCATCAGCAGCACAATTGCTGTCTATTTTGAAGTGGCTCACTGACAACTGAACTCGTAATACCTTTAAATGTGGCTCCAGTTTACGCTGTGGAGATATGACTCAGCATCAGCAGTGTTTCTCATGTGCATTTTGAATTATCACATTACAAAAGCTTGATGGACACTGCAAAATTTGAAGATGCGTCCTAAAATTTGCAAAAAAGTTTTTACGCTCAGTTGAGGTGGGTTTTTTTTAGCTTTTCTGAAAATACGCTAAGGGTGAGATGGAAACACATTTGCCAAGTAAATACTGATGTAGCAAACGCTCCCATCGACTTGTGGTTATGGGCCTTAATGGGGACATGAATCCCCCAAAAACTTTCTAAATCCAAACCTCTAGCCTGGGTGGAGGACTCGCTCCATTTTTCCGAGCTGTGTGGTTCATGCTAGTTTGCAACATCTTGTTAGGTTTAAATTCTTGGGTTAGCAAAGTTGCCCTCTCCTCTCTTTCCAAACCAGTAGATGGAAACATGCCTAATTTGCCCCTTTTCTTCTTTTCTGCAGCATTTGAAAAGCTCACTAAAAATTCACATGACCAGTTAGATGGAAGCATAGCGAATATCGATGGATAGCAAATTTAAAGACCTTCTAAAGATTCTTAACTGGATTCAGGTCTGGACTTTGGGTTATTTTAACACATGTTCATGTAAACCATTTTATTGCAGCTTTGGCTGCATGTTTAGGGCTGTTGTCTGCCTGAGGGCGAAACTCTGCTCTGCTGCAAGTCTTTTGCAAGCCCCTAAAAGGTTTTCTTCCAGTATCGCCCTTTATTTAGCATCATCAATCTTCTTATGAACTCTGACCAGCTTCCTGGTCCCGGCTGAGTGAGAGTAGCATGATTTTGCCGCCGTCATGTTCTACAGAGAGATGGGGGTGTGATGTGTGTGGTGTTAGTTTTCCACAAAACACAAAAATGTTTGCAAGTCGACCAAAGACATCAGATTTGTTCTAGAAACGACCAGTCCGTATTGGCAGCATGTAGATTTTAGTTCATCATTTTTTGGGGGGGTTTTTTTTCGGTTGAGACATTGAACTTTTTAGGAAAATCTTTTACTTTCTGACATTTTGCAAAGATGCGCAACCATGGCAACAACAAAGTATTGTTTTTACAAGTGGGAGCCGCGGATTAGCATATCAAGAGCTCAAATAACATCCTGACTACAATCCCAGATGCCAGAGGAGTTGAAAAAGAGGCTACAGATGCAGACAGAGAAGTTTAAACCATCTCTCTAATCCATCATAATGGATAACGATCACATCCCAACTCCAACGTCTCTCTGCCCGGGTTTCCAACCATATGGACAGGCACAGCTTTAAAGAGGAGTGGCAAAAGCAAATGAGGTGGATTAGCAGTGACTTATGAAAACGTTTTATTTCCCTTTGGGAAAAATAAAGAGTATTTTTAAATTGAGCCGAATCTGTCCAGAGCATCTTTTTTCACGTTTGCTGCATTTCCTCTTCATAATGCTGCTGTTTTTCAAAACAACTTTATTTACACTGAAGATAAATTTCAAACTGGGCGACTTCAAAATATAATTGGTTGCAAAGGATTTTATTTAGGGACACCAAAGCAGATGGGACTGACGACTAATGTCTTTTCCAGCATTTATTTGCTGTCGGTATTTATTCTGCAAAAAACTGAAAATCATTTATCATCTCCTTCAATCTCACAATTACATAATAGTTTGTGTTGGTATGTCCTATGAAAAGACACTGAACTTTGTGGCTGTCATGTGGCAAAACCGGAGCATGCCAGTTGTCTTTCTGTATTACAGGACAATGTACAATAAGCATAGGCGTACACATGCAAGAACTATAGCTTAATTTATAAATAGTTTTAGTGTTAAAACTCTAAAGCAGGTATATAACTGGCCAGCTCGTTCTGATCTTTTGCTTTGCGTAGACACAAATGAAGTCAACCCTTCTCGCTGGCGGCTCGTGAATTCTCGTGAGGGGTGGTACAACTGTCATGCGTGCAACACGGTTCTCTGTAAATCTCTATAAATGTGGCCTTGATCCCCTCTAGAGAGAGGACGGCTTGGCCTCCACGCCCACGATGGATCAGCAGCCTCCCCTCTGTGCTCTCAGTGGATCGGTTTCAGCTGGAAAGCGACAGGTGCTTCCCTCGACTCGAGCTGTAGCGACAAACTCCCAACGGTTGTAGGAGAGGCGGTAAAACCGCCGTCGTCTTCGTCACCGACCCTGAGAGCACTTCTTCCCTGACCGGTCCCCAATCTACCACTCAAGGAAAGCGACGATACGCTTGTGTGAATGTGCGCCTTCGTGCTTTTAAAGACGGTGGTGAGTCACCTCCCTCTGCTGTAGTGGATGAAGGCAAAACTCAAAAGAGCTGCGTGCATCCGCGGCTCCCTCAGTGTGCCAGCAGTTCCCCAAAGGGACCCACGGCGTACGTGTTCGAGGGAAGAAAGAGACGCTGTTTGTTTCTTTTTCCGCCCTGTGGGCCAGTTCCCTGATAAGCCCGGTAATAATGGCTTCACCATACAGCACTCAAATACTATGTGCCTGTCTGCGTGTTTCTGTGCTATAAAAAGATATCAAATTTAGCATGGGACTTTGTTTTGCAGATGTGTGAGGGAGTGGCTACATGAGTGACAGTGATAGAGTGAAGAAGCAGACAGCTTCCTTGGTTATTTGCACATGGAGTGCTATGAAAGGGAGACAAAAATGTGTTGTGTAACGTTCAAAAATTCCAGACGCAGCCTAATGGCTAAAAAAGAAGGGGCCTGGGAGGACTGAAACATCTGCCGATCCCCCCCTTCTTCTTCCCGCCATCCTTGGATGCGTCTCCTCAGTCGTCTCTCGCAGAAAACGGCGGACAGGACAGCGGTAGCCCCAACTTCCTGTGTTGCAGGGCTCTGTTTTGTCAGATCCCTGCTAAGGAGAAACCATTAGTGCGCGGCCTGTCTGATTGCCTGGACACACGTAGGGGTCTGCTCATGGCATGAAGCCAGGCGCAACATAGAACTGAGCTCTTGCTGGAGGAAGGAGGGGCTAGATTTGCTAAACGGACCAAAGAGGGGTGGAGGGGTAAATAATCACTTCTTTCATCCCGTCCCGTATGTTATAGAGTAATAGCTAGGCTGTTCCTGAATGGTCTCCCCTTCTATGAAAAGAGCAGATAATAACACAAAAATCATAAGGCGCTGTAGCAAAAGCAAGGAGGAAATTGTGAGCTTAGGACGATTTTTCTTGTTCCTTTACTCGCCTGCCAGAGTCGCCAAGAGGCATATTTATATTCAAGTCTCATATGGCTCCCATATCAGCAGAGCCAGGAGAAGTTTAAATGTGTAAAATGCAGACTGGGACCCTCCAATGACACTTGAGGCTCACCTGAGGCTCTTTCCTGGTGGTGAACAAATCAAGAAATAAAAAAATAAAAAATAAAAATAAGCTGGCTTGCATGAAATTTATATTATGCAAAACAATAAATATGCTGACTAATGCTTGGCATAAAATGAAAATAATGTAAGCACTCCGAGTGCCTTTCAAGAATATTCATACCCCTTCAGCGTTTCCACATTTAGTCTCATTATAATACAAACTTCAATGAATTACACCAAGGAGTTTTGTGACGGATATAAACTGAGAATAAGTCGTTCATAATGGAGAAGCAGAAGGAAAAATATGCATACGTTTTACATCAAACAGAGTCACTAGTTCAAACAATTTTTTAGGTTAGTTCAGATTGAGAATGTCGGTGAAGACCAGTTTTCAAGTCTCGCCACAGATTCTCAGAGTCAGGTCTGGACTTTGACTGAACCATTTGAACACTGCAACATGCTTTAATCTAAACCAATCATTGTAGCTCTGGTTGCATGTTTCAGGTTGAGTCTCAAAACCTCCAAAAAGGAATTCCTTCCAGGATTTGACTCGATTTAGCATCCTCAAAGGATGAGACTTACACCATCAAGCTAAAGCAAGAATTGAAAACATCTCAGCTAACATCCCATAGTGGAAAATGACCACAACTACAAAAGTATGAAACGGAGAAAAACAAAACTGCTCCCTCAAAATCCAGTTACAATTCTTTTTCTACTGATATGTATGACCAATAATGAAAGGAGTGTCACACTGCTACAAGAAACCTGCTGAACCAGCTGATTCTAGTAGATCAACAGAGAAAATATGATGCGAAATTGACAAACACGGAAAGTAATCGGGGCTGTTGCTAATCTGGCATGCTCCCGAACCTTGTTTACACAGTTAAGAAACCTGTTTTCTAATTATTTGTTCAACTGATTCTAACTGATTTAAGCACATTAGCACTTCTAGCAAGTGTTATCTTGTCTACTGTTTTGCAATAAAGGAAATTGATGCTTTTAAAAAAAAAAAAAAATGTAAATAGCTGTTGACTTGTCCCATTATATTTTTTTTTAAACCATTTTTTCCTGGTTCACAATAACAAACTAACTACCTTCTGTAAAACCCAGTAAAAATATATCCCAGTTTTTGGCTGAAGTGTGAGAAGATGCGAAAATGTTCAAGGTGTGTGAGTAGTTTTTCAAGACACTTGCACACAGGCTTCAATAAACTTTGAGGCTACATACATTTTTGACATATTAGTAGAACTATGCATTATGACAGTTCCTGCAACGTTAAGTGGCAAGGAGCCCTAAGGAGCCCTGGACAGGCTGTTATCTCATCCAGGGAGATAGGAAGTATGGACAGGAAGTCCAAAGGGAGGGGGAAGAGAGGGCCCGAATGGGAAGCCCAGTGTAAACAGACTCAGCTTTTAATCATCCCAGCTCACGTTCGGAACTGGTCGTGCTTTGATGTAGTCCCTCAGCGCCCACTCCGCCCTCCCATCCCTCGTTCCCAAACGGCTGCGCTGAGGGCCCGGGGTGAGGGCACCATGGAGATAGCGGCCCCGGACAGCCAGGGGGACTCAGTGAGAGAGAGAGAGGGGAAGAGGGAGGTGAGGGGGAAACATTCAGAGCCGTTTAGGAAACTGGGAAAGGGACGTAAGGGGAAGAGGGAGCGAGGAATGTGAAGTGGTGCAGAGTTAAGTGGTGGCCTGCCTTAATTATAGCAGATGAATCTGAGGGAGCTCTCATGGGGGCAACATGGCATAAGGAACAAAGAGCCAAAAATGCCACAGTGAGAAGGGGAAATAGAAAGTCAAGATGGTTTTAAGTGGAAATAGGTGGAGCTTTAATGATGCTCTGTAATTGGGCTCCGTGCCTGTTAAGGAGGATAAAGTCCATCTCCTTCTCCCCGCAGAGACCCAAAGGAAAGCTCCGAGCGTTATCTCCCAAGTTTTGGGACCTCTCCTCTCATCACCGAGCTCCATTTTGGAAAGGAGACGGTGGGAGAGAGCGAGAGAGAGAAAAAAAGAGGGTGAGACAGAGAGAGGAATTCCTCTGCACTAGTGTTTGTCCAAATAGTGCTGGCCAGAACCCAGCCAGTGTTCCGATGAACGTGTCCATTCAGCGGACAGGGCATACGTCCAGGAAGACCGCAGTTTAAAAGATCAGAGGGAGTTACGTACCAAAGTGAAGTCGCATGACTTGGATGTGCTGAAGAAAGCTGTGAACTTCCTCTGTCCCCCGGTGGTTCATGTTTGGCCCCCTCATGTTGGCCAGCATGATAACAGGGGCAGTGCTATGTAAAATCCACTCTTTTTGAGCTTTACATCATGTTAGAATGTATTTCCCCCTCGTCAAAATCATACCTGGAGTGTTGCTTTGATTCGTTCAAGCATGTTTGAGAAATTGTTTAATCTCCGTGGCAACCACTGAGCTGTGCAAATCGCCTGGTTGGACCCAGCGCTCAGTCCTCCTCAGAGCGACTTCCCCACTCAGCTCCTTCAACTAGTCAACACCTGGTGGGACTACACATCAGCGCAACGTTGGTGAAATCGGTTTTAAGGGTTAACAGAGGAGCAATGTTGTGATGACTTCCTGCAGGTGAGGTTTCATAAAGAGCAGGAGATTTTAAAGAGACAAGATGTGAAATTACGAAGTTAATTCTCTTATAGGCCATATTTGATATATATTTAGCATTTATGTAACAACTGAAATTGTGCTGTAATCAAGTGTTTGGAAAATCCAAAATACTGCCATTTTACCTTTTTAAAGGTAATGCCACAGCAGAAAATTAAAAGATCAGAGGGAGTTACCTATTAACCATCCTACTTCTGGTCATGAGATGTTGGAAACCCGTTGAAAACGTGAGACGCACTGTCAAATCAGCTGGTTTGATTGACCTGGCTGGTGGCCGGCCGGCGGGTCGGAAAGTCAAAATCACATCAGCGCCACACTTAAACGCTAACAGGCTGTGGTAAGAGCAACACTCTTTGTGTGGGTGTTGTCACTGAGTGACGATGACCTAAGGTTTGCTATTATGTTTTTTTAAACCTGAAGTCTGAGGAAGCACAGAGATGTGCCTAGCTGTTTCAAAAGACACTCTTTTTCTATGATAGCTACAGTCCGTTGAGGCTGTGAAAGAGCAAGAGAAAGCAAGACTTCAAAAAACCGCAGCGAAAATGCTCCGTTTTATTTGTTTTTAAAGTTGAAATCTCTCTCTGTCATTGTACCTTTTGGAACTTTCACATTCTCTACAAAAATTACACTGAGACTGTTATCCCAGTAATGCTAGCCAATGCTAACCATGCTAATTGCTAACTAACATCAAAGCTGTCCTTATTGTCATTTTGTTTTGTAATTATTGTTTTGCATTGACTGCTCCCTTTCTCCGTTTTTTAAACGTTACATTTGCTTCTAATAGAAATAATTAATAACAATCGGGACACAATTCTTGCTGTTCTAATATCAACTTACATTATAGTTCTTGTTTAGTTCCTAAACAAGAACTCGCAATTAGCTCAGAGATCAGAGTTTTACAAGAAGCAGTTTTACAATTGAACCTAAAACTCAGATCTGAACCTCTCCAAGAAAAACACACCTGCTGAATATTTCTACTCATATCTTTGATCATATATGGAACCCATGATGATTAATTACACACTGATGTGGTTAATGCCGAAGATCACAGATTACAAGTGAGAATCAAAACGCGCAGAGAATTTCGACATAAAACTTTCAAACCTTTATCCGCCTCATCCACTGAATGACAAGAACATAAAGTGGGTACATAAAGCTGCCAGCATTGGCAGAAAAAAAAGACCTGTTGAAACAGGTCGGCGTGCTAACAGAAAGCATCCTGCAGCATAACATAATTTCTGTGCACAGAGAAGTTTTCAGAAGAAATGGTCTGCAATCGATGATCTCACTACGCCTGCATCGTTAGGTAGGGAGGGAAACGAAGGATTTAAGCTGCAGGTATTCCGAGTGTGGCAGAGATCAGAATGTTATCTTAAAGCTGGAAACGTCTTATACTTATGTGTCAAAATGTGAACCACTTAAACCGGTATTTATCCTTAAGAAAAAACAAAAACATCCATCCCCAAAACTCTACAAGGTTCAGTAGGGTGAAGAAAAAAGTGGAAGAAAAAAAAAGACTAAAGTAAGCTGGAAATCCCAGAGAGCTGGAAGCGCCTTTGATCCGAGCAGCGCCGTGATGTGCATCTGTAACGTGTTTTCAACATCTCACGCAGACACGGCAAAGTCAGATGAGCTTTACCAGGAGAGGGATAAACACGGGAGGTTTTCAACAGTGTCTAACGCAGGGCTTTCTCCGTGACGAAGCCGCATGAAGCCTTATCAATTACAGCAAAACGAAGCATCTGGCTAAACGTTCACAAGTAGCCACACACCTGATGAGTGAGGAGAGACGAGATCTTACAGATCTGTCCTCCTGTTCCTTTAGCGACGGTAAATAAATTCACACAGGCCGGCTTTATAGCTTAAACCTCTCTTGAATGCTAAATATGCAAACTGAATAGTCCACATACTTTATATTTTCAAGGCTAATATTGTTTTTTGGGGGGGGGGGGTTATCCAAATGGGGGGGGAAAGCAAAGGGCATTCATTGGTCTCAACATGATTAGGTGCTTTCTGAAAGCCTTGTGCCACACCTTGATATTAAATGCATCAGATGAACATCAGATTCCAAAAATAGCTGATGCAAAAACAAAGCGGTTGTACAACAGTTGGCAACCACAGCCAACATGTTTCTTCCATTATCAAAACAAACCGAGTGTAATAAGATGTTTGCTCTCTGCTCTGGTGAAGGAATTTTGGTCGTCTATCCTACTTAGGTTAGCAGTCGGGATGTGATTAAGCAGCTCAGAGACACTGTGATCTGCAATCCAATCACACACACAGTTCCAGTCAAATGTTTACATACATTCGTCATCCATGAATCTAATATGAGTCGTGGCCTTTTGATGATGTATTTGAGCTGTTCTTTTCTTTTTTAATCACTGAGCTGCTGGCATAAATCCGCTGGAATACTGCATAACAGTTCTGATCATAAATGGTATAGCTCATTCAACTCATTTAGCCATTTAGATCCTAAATGTTTCAATATGTGTAATTTGACACCAGTCCAGAAGTTTAATGACTGCAATAAAGTATTTTTATGTGCGTTTGGCATCATTTTGCTATTGCAGCACCGAAACGGGAAAACAAAACTAAAATGATGTAACGGAGAAGAATTGAAGATTTTCTTTCTTCCTGCAGAAGTAGCACCAGCAGTGAAAGAGGCCCTCAGCATGATGCTACCACTGCCGTGCTTGCTCGTTGGTACTGTGTTCGTTGGCTTAACACCTCTACCCAGAGTTCAATCTGTTTTTCTTCTAATCAATATCTTTTCTTTTTTTTTTCCTTCAAAAAGCATTTGGCTTGTCCATGTAGGCAGCTCTAAATTGTCAGTTCTTTGATAAGCAAGGCGCCTTTTTGTTTTAGTCGCTGTGGACATCGGCGCCTCGTCAACACCTCATAGTTCCTGATAGCTTCTGGATATTTCTTAAAAATAAAGTTAAAAAAAATAAAAACACGCACAAAAAAAACAAAACCTTTCAACTGGGGGGATACTTTCCGTCAAACTGTGGTTCAACAAGACGGTAATCCGTCACACACCTAAAAACTAATTTTGGAATGGATAAAGCATGCTGACTGTAAGCTTATTTGAATTGTATGGACTATACCAGGTAGTAAAGCCATTTCTGGTAATAATCCAGAATCATGCCAGGATCTTGATGACCTCTTCAACATGTGTTGGGAGACTCATCGTAATATTAGGGGGCTGTATGATAATATGCGAGATGAAATGTGTAATCTTGAACCTGGTCGTATCAAAATTAAACATCTCTTTTTAAGATCCTTTGGAGTTGGAAAAAGTACAGTTCAGATGCATATTTGAAGTCAACTTGACACTTGCCTGTAAACTGCAGCTATAAAAACCGGCAGAGGTGTGAAAATCATTATCAGACAGTTGATGATGTGTAAGCTGATAGAAACAGGTGGAGTTGGGGAGAAAATAAATCCAGTCTCAATGAGGTGTGGCAGTGAAAGGCATGCTATGGTGGAATCACAATATCCATATTCAATAAACGTGGTTCAGATGCACATCCCCTCATTTTTCAAAAAGTACTTATTTCTCAAAAAGTACTTTTGAACATCCCTGGTCTGTATTATTAAGGCAGTGGTTGCAATTCATGGATTTGCAATAAAATGCACCTTCGCACAATTTTGCAAACTTCCATAAATAAACAACAGCATCACGTGCAGAGGCTTGACTGGATAAATAGGTACGGTCTTACTGAGTGGCCAGTGCGTCACTCCTTACCTGCTTCAGCTTCCCTTGCGCATTGCCCGCACTTCCTCCCACGAACTCCCCTTTCAGAACGATGGGCTTCCCCGTGGGATCCTTCACCAGAGTCACGTTGATGACGGCTCGGAGTCCCGACTCCATGCTCGGCTGGCCCAGCACCACCTGCAGGGCCGCCATGAGCAGCCACGGCCAGAGCCCGGCGAGGCGCCGCAGAGGGACGGTCATGGCCTCGGCTGGAGCGGCGGTGCCCGGCCGCACATTGTGGACTTTGTCAGAAATATCAACCTAGCCTATACGAACAGGTCCCACTTCTTCTTCTTCTTTATTATTTGTTTTTATTTTTCTACCTCAGTAAACTACCTGCTGAAGAAAATGAGCTATAATCCAAGCTGTTAGTGATGAAGGGCTTCCATTTGAACTTCCGTTCAGCATCTGGGTTAAAATATATACACATACATAAAACACCGCAGGTTATGGTAGAGAATGCAAGCAGGCCTTAAATGAACCTGCGTCCAGTGTTTATTAAAGTGAAAAGGTGGAAACTCCAATGCAGCATGAAGGAACCTGAAGCGTGCACTGATTTCCAAAGAAACGCCGCTCCGCATCACACCAAAGAAAAACTTCAGCTCTCCTCGCTCGCAGGTTGTTTTCCTCTGGAGATGAACTGGCGTTAGTTACCCCCCTCCTCTCCACTGGCTCAAATCCCGGTCATGTATCCGACTGGCGCTTTACGTTGCAGTAAGACGTAATTCCGCCGCGTCTTTCAGTCACATCGTGCGAGGAAAAAAAAAAAAAAAACGCGAGCTGGGTGAAAGCGTCACAAGAAGCGAGCCCGTCCGGTGGGCGCCGCATTTTCTGGATAAATCCACGGAAAACGCTCGAGAGTCGCGGCTTGAACTTCAAAGGCCGGGACACAGGTTGCCGCCGGAGAGTTAGGAGCCATGCTGGCGGATTAAAAACCCGACGCCGAAAAGTTGTGCAATGTGCTTCACGGCCGGGGTAATTGTGGGGGGAAAAAAAGTAATCCTCGAAGAAGCTGCTCGGCTGCGCTCTCGGTTCTATCTAATTATTAACCGGAACAAACGGGCAGTTTTCTTGCGGAGCTTCTAACTTTGCAACTGAACTGGCTCAGACGCCGAAGCGGCTCCTGTAAACCTGCCATTAACTGACGTTCTGCAGTCGCTCCTTAATTAAACGAAGAAGAGGCAGGCTTCCCCCCGCAGCCCCGACTTCAGAGAGCCTCCGCGGCACGTTGAGAAATCAGAACCGACCCTCCTGAGAGCACGCAGGGGGAAAAGGAGTCGCTCATCAGAATTACAACAGAGTAAACGGGAAAAAACACCCCGAAACGCGTGAAGGAATAGTAGTCCAGCCTCCATGTAGTCCCCACTGCACGTCGTTAGGGTCCTGAGACAGAGTGCGCAGCTATGACACCGTCTCAAAAGTTTATCTCCCGGACTCTCTGTCGCTCCCGTGGGATCTCATTGTCACTCTACCTGCTCGCAAGCTTTTGCTGCCTTCACGTGAAAGCGTAAACAGAAGTTTTTTGGTAAAAACTTAACCATGGCAGAAAACAAACAAACAAACAACAACAACAAAAACGTAGCAATTAATGACAAATAAATACAAACTGAAAAAAGAGGAAGTTGATTTTGAATCGTCTAAAGAGGTTACGCGTAATTAATCATACATCATTATTGTAACACTCTAAACTTAGTGACATTTTCTGCAACGTTATACTTATTTTTAAAAGCCGAGGAACCATCGAGCACTATACGTTTACATACTTAGATGAACCCCATCAAAACGATGTAAAAATGTTCAACTTAAAAATCTATTTAAAAAAAAAAAAAAATCCGTTCATTTACTTTCAATTTACAAATTACACGTGAAGGCAGCATGGAGACAGAGGGTGGAGCTGCCCCACGCCATCAAAACTAATCAAAAACAGCTAAATGGCTCCCCCTAGTGTCTATATATATATATATATATATATAAGAACATTCCGCCGTACCAACAAATTCCTCGTAAATAAACCAGGCAGCTGGACAGTGTAGTGTGTTTTAATAAGAATGTTTTGCAGTGTGCTTTAAAAATCGTGACATTCACAGGTTTTAAAGGTGCTCTAGACAAGAAATGAAATGAAAAATAAAAGCAATTTGTAGTAGAAAATATTCTTATTTTAACCAAACATTTTTCTGACATAAAAAAAAAAAAAAAAAAAAACACTTACTAAGAAATGTAATTGAACAGAGGTTCTGTTTTCCGCTATGACACACACACCACTGCTTTGAGTTAAAGTAGCTGAGTCGTACAACATTACAATTCATAAGAATCCTTTCCAAAGTCTTCATATCAAATTAGTCCTTAAAAACATGCATTCCTTTTGATGTAAAATTTCAATTGGTTCAAAACAAACACACTACAGTTGAAATTATTCCAGTTACAGCGAAAAGCACAACTGCACGATCACAAAAGAAACTAAAGAGAAAAGATTTATATGAAAACAACATTTTTTTTTTTTTACACAGAAAGGAATCATCAAAGTGGAGCCTGAAGTCGCACTGTGAACTCATTGCAGATACTTCTTGTCGCAAGTTGAATCAATCAGTGAGCTGAGATCTAAAGGGGAGACGTAACCGCCTGTCACTGACTCTAAATAATCATGCAACCTCTTTCTTTCCACTACATTTCCTCTAAATGTGCTCCTGTCATGCCTTACCTAAGAAGCAAGTCCCTGTGCTGGCCTGCTCATCCTAATCCTGAACCGAGTTGCTAACCTCGACATTTACGAGCTCGGCATCATTGTCTTGATCAAAGTGAACCTTGCCGAGACACAGAGGAAGATGACAATAAACAAACAAACAATAGAATTTAGTCTACACATTCCTGGATTGATTCTATGTAAACAGAACAAGATGGTGAACAAGAACACAAGAAAAGGAAATACAGTTTGGTGAAAATTTTTTCCCAGTTGTCAAAAATATAAGGTTGTAAAAACTAAAAGAGGACCGGTTATTTGGAAGCTGCAGCAAACGGTATAATGGTCAAAACATTAGGCAGAATCGTTACAAAAACACTACTCTGTTTCCCAGTGGGTAATCTTACTTTTTAATAACATTATTGTCTATGCCATATTCTCTAAGTTAAATTGTTTTTTCCCAAAG
This sequence comes from Poeciliopsis paucimaculata, assembly GCA_903067055.1. Classification (NCBI taxonomy): domain Eukaryota; kingdom Metazoa; phylum Chordata; class Actinopteri; order Cyprinodontiformes; family Poeciliidae; genus Poeciliopsis; species Poeciliopsis paucimaculata. The sequence goes on along the minus strand of CAEGAD010035398.1, from coordinate 451 downwards.
AATAAATGAACTGTACCGTTCTGCTTAAAAAATTATATCAAATATTTAGTTTTAGATTTTTGATACCACAAAATTGTACTAAGTGTTTTGCTCTAATTTCTAGTGCAAATATCCCAGTACACTTAAAATAAGTCAAAATTAACGTACAAGTAACTTTTTAGCAAGATTTACGAGCTTGTTTTAAGTCAATAATTCCTTAATATTAGGCCTGTCACGATAACAAATTTTGCTCAGCGATTAATTGTCTCAAAAATTATTGCGATAAATGATAATGTTGTTTGAAGACCTTTTTTTACACTGATTTAATGGAAATGATGTAATAATGCATGCCAAAGATAGATACACTTTATTTTCAAAAGAACACTTAACACTGGAACTGATAAACAACCAAAAACAAAAATAAAATGGATTCTCAGTCTCTATCAACAAAAAATGTACTTGGATAAAAACT
>CAEGAD010035397.1:0-16590 GCA_903067055.1 Poeciliopsis paucimaculata | reverse complement strand
ATGAACGTAATAAAGATGATTAAAAATGAAAACACAATATTACCTTGGAGCGAGTCAGAGGCATCTTTCTTTCTTTTCCAAGCGGTTTAACTGTGTGATAGGAAAGCTCACCGTGCAGCAGCTCTGCAGCGAACAATGCAGGACCTGCAGCTGCTTGCAAGTCAGCCTCCGTTCATTTCCCGCGCCACCGGAAGGTCCTGGAAGCTGCATAAAAACATTCTGCGGGCGTTTAACGGCACTGACAAACAGATTGGTTCAAACGTACCGTCAGTCATAGCTTGGACTTCATTTTGTTTATTCTTTACTTGAGTCCAGCGTGCATTTGAATGCTGATGCGTTTCTGATTAATGCATCAATGCGAGGTTTTGTTATGCACCTTCCACGTTCTTGGCAGTGGCGCGAACATTTCATTGCTTTATTTGCATACAAGGCGCGCAAAATGTTGTAAACGATCCAAGTTTCAGGTCGATGTGGGGGGGTGGGGATGCCCTGGGTTATGAGATTTTCTTTATTTACAATTTCTTTACATTTGATGTGACATAACATTTCCTAAATAAATAAAGGAAGTGTCTGATAAAAAATAAATAAATAAATAAATAAATCCAAGAAAGTTTTTCAACAAAGACACTAACAGAAGACTTCCTGTTGCGAAATCTGTGGTATATATATCACTTAAAGACATGCATTACAAAATTAAAATGTAGAGCAGATAAATGTATATTGTATGTTTTCTGAAATCAACTGGAAAGAAACATGACCTGGCCACAAGTGATGGTGTAATTCGCTTTTCTGTAAGCTGTGTAGCAGTGCATGATTTCAGGAATTGTTGATAAAATATTTTACAGCTTGGAGCACATTGTAATTAAGTATTATGGAAAATAGTCATAAATGTTAAGTTAAGAAAAATGTTTTAAAAAAGCTGAAATCTAATATCAGAGCACACTTTGTTTTACATTCTGTTCCGAATTACATTGGTTCTGTTTCCCTTTTGGATGACTACATATACATTTATATTAAGTGAATAATATTTTCCAATGATGCTTGTTTGTTACCTCTTGAAAATTAAAATGTTTAAGCAAGTGGTAAACTTTTGGTTTAGTCCACATTTCTAAATTAATAGTTTTTTTCTATTGGTTTGGTGTGATATGCTACCCTTCGATGTGTTTTAGTCAGCTGTCGGTAAAAAATCATAATAATTAGCAGACATAAAGGCTGCTGCAGCATATTTTGATCTATTCTAATTAAATTTCAATGGACGTCTTCCAATAAAGGCAATGTGGACACTTCCTCAGATTTTCCAACATTGCAGTTTTCTCTAAACGTTTTGGATGAAACCAAGTTAACTGAAAACATCACAAAAGTGGTAAGAAGACAATCTCCAAAAAAGAAAGTAGATATATTTTTTAAGATGTAGCATACGATCTGCAGGTTGAGTTTGTTTTAGTGTTAAAGATCATAATATGCTTCTACTAGAAAGAACAGTAAGTTTGACGTTGCTATGTAATATTTTTAATGTTCAGCATTCACACATTGATCAAAAAGCCATTTATGAAGTCAACTGATACAAGCGGTATTTCTGAAAGTGTAATAAACGGTTGCCTTTCCTTCACTATCCACTCTAGGCTGCATGGTGGTGCAGTTGTTAACACCATCTGCTTATCACAGGGTAATAAGCAGTCACTCTGGTTTTCTCCCTCCATGTATGGAGTTATTTGCCCTTGCTAAATTGCCCGCTATGTTGAGTGGATGGTTATAGAGGCCTGAGATGGATTGACGACTTAGTCAAAGTGTGCCCTGGCTCTTCGCCATTACCTGCTGCAGATCCATGGAAGGATTAAACAGGCATGGACAATGGATAGATTATTCATTTTAAGTGAAATATTAGCTATTAAGTAATTGGTATTATGGATTGTGTTTTTTAAGACACTTTCTGAAGGCCAATGTTAGACATTTGACACTATTATCTATTTTTGAGGTTAAAAAGCTAACCCAGTATACTGGTTCAAACACCAAACTCAACCCTGTTGTGCTACATAAACGCAGGGCTGGCTTAGCAAAATAACCCAGTGGGTTGTGTTTGTTCATCAGTTTTAAGAGAAAGATGGGTTATAAAATAATGAAAGCTTACACATTTGAAATAAAATGCTCTATTTTCAATGTCTGATTAAATAAAAACTTGGTATTCATTCCAAGTTAATCAGGTAAACGATGAAGTCTCTCAGGTCCAGGGTTTTGTTTGCTGGATTTTTGCATGTTTCAAAAGAAATAAATTGTAAATCCTGTTTTGACTGTATTGATAAGCCAGACGACTTCTATTTTTGTGCTTTACTTATTTACTTCTCTTACTCTTAAGGCACAATGTGTTCATAGCTACATATGAATACATATGTTCATAGCTACAAGAACTGGACAGAAAATGATGTAAAAAAGCAGCAACAGTTCACAGACAAACCTCCAAAACTTCATTGTATTTTATTTTGGTATTGAGCTGCAATTTGCATAAAACAACAATTATAAATAACCATCTTAAAACTAGTCTATTAGTGGATACAACCAGCCCATAAAATCAAATTAATTAAAGACAAAATTATCTGTTTTGTGCAATAAATACATTCTGAGCATATGGACTCATTCATTTTATCCCAAGAAAGGACATGTAAAAGTAGTTGAAGCTTGACAGATGCATCTCACACCACAGTATGGTTCTCTTCCAGCATGTGCTTCATGTAATTCATGTGCTGATAGAAGTAGTTGGGCCGCATTATGATCTTCCTCCAGCACCACGTCCTCCCCTGCCTTCTCTCCTCCCTCGACCTCTGGCTGGTTTATTGTCCTGACGGGGTGGCTTTTTGTGTCGCTCTACTTTGATCCACCCTCCGTCACTGGCTTTGCCCCCGTCTTTTTCCTCACTGGGGTTTCCTGTCACAGACCATATACCCGGTATCAGCGGCGGGCGGCTTTGAGGTGTGACGCTGTAACTGTTTGATCGTGGCTTCCCCGGCTGCCGTGAGCCTTTTCCGCCCTTGTTGCTTCCTCTGTTGTTTGTCCACCAATTCCCCCTCCCCTGCCCGCCTCCCACCGCTAATGCCTTGCCAAAGTAGCTGTTCCTCCGTTGGTCATACATCCCTCCAGCGCTGCGTGGGCGCTCACGCTCCAACGTACTTTCTGATGTAGTGCTGGACGGGCTGCTGCCCTTAGACCCGAGGCTTAGTGGCGACAGTTTGGCCGACAGGCTGCCGGTCGGCGATGAGCAGCGAGAATCGGTCCAGGGAGAGGAGCGCAGGTGGTTTGGAGAGCGGCGCAAGGCAGCGGCGTAGGAAAACGCTTGGCTTTCATGTGCAGAAAGGAACTGAGGCAGAGTTTGGGCCTCAGAGCTGTGCAGACGAGTCGCCTCGTGGTTTGACTTCTGTGTCATCATGTGTTTGTGCCGCACGTTGTTCATCCATGCAGGATCAAAATCTTAAATGAACAATATGCAATGTACTTTGAATATATTGATTACTTAAAACAGGAGTATTTCCTTAAAGATGTCTTTTAGGAGAAGCAACTTACTACAGTTTGTTCTATCTCTGGGGTCCGCCGTACCTGGAGTCGTTTCAATAATCAGCTCCACGTTTTTTATCTCATCTTGCCCACCACTGTGGGTCCACACCAACATGCAACTGTGTCTGGTTGACTTTGGCGACTTGACATCATCCTAATGTGCCGAGTGAAAAGAACACAATGAAAATAAATATTTCGATAAAGATTTTAACCGTCACACAGGATTCTAGGTTTATAAATTTGCTGTGGTGGAATGACTCGCCTCATAATTGACTGTGTAGTCTATTTTCTGGTTCTGTTCCAATCCAACAATCCATTTATCCATCAGGAATGGTGGCTGCAAGAATAACATAAAAAAGTTAACATTTCGTGTAAACCCGGAGGATTACTGTGACCTAGAAGACTGAGAAACCTGACTGACATCATTCAGGTAAAACTATTTAGCAATTCCAAAAACAAGGACGAAAGAAAAAAAAAAAAACAAATGATTTTCTGCCAACACCTTAGTCATCCGCAGAACTTCCACACCCGGTCTGTTGGCATTAAAGATGACATCTTTGATGTAGGTTACGGCAACCTCATCTCCATCAAGCTCCATGTACATTTTCCATTTGCAGTCCTGGAAAGAAAAGAGGTAACGGCGGGATAATGTACCTCTGCTTCACACGCTTGACAAAGTTTCTAATTATACCATTATGTTGGGGAAGAAATGACTCCTTCTTGAACATAAATCAACAGCACAACCTACAGGTAGTTAACTGTAGCGGCAGTTTATGGCTTATGAAGCCTCATATACATGGTGAGACACAGCAAACTTTTAAACTCACAAAAAGAAGAGAGCTTTAAAAATGCAATTTGGTTAAAAGGTTTTAGAGAAGATTTCAGTCTTTCCCTAAATTATGATTACAAATTATTAAATAAATTCAAATTAAGAAGAACACTACATTTTTGGAAGAAACCAGCAATAATTGTTCAGCACAAGTTGATTTCTTAAAGCGAGGAGTTTTTTTTTGTTTGTTTGTTTCCCATGAACTGCTGCAGCCTGTATACATCATACTCCTTGGCACAAATCAGTGCAATCTCTTTCTGCATGCAGAGTGCTGACATTGCAGTAATGAATCCTCCTATCCTAAAGAGGTGGCCGCGGAGCCACAGGTCACCGCTTAGCTGTGCTGGGTTCACAGCTCGGGCCATTTCATTGTGTCGAGATCACAGAGAGAGACATCAGAAGAGTGGCGCTAACACACTCGTCTAAGGAGCCTTCGACCTCTCCTTCATCGTCCCTAGGGGCTGGAAGCGCCTCAAAGCGCAAGCTTCAGCAAGCCTCTGGCTCACACCAGTGGCCCCCGCGTTGGCCCCGGCGTCAGCCCTGGACGGTCGCACCGGGGGCTTCCCAGGTCCGCGCTAGTCTAATCACTCCAGCAGAAACAATGTCTGGTAATGATGCCTTGGACCCAAGTGCGTCTAATGACAACTCATACATAATTCAGCACCTTTCACTTGGCTGCACGGTGATATCCTCATTAGTAGGGGACCCTCAGTGGCTGTCAGATGGTGGCCGCACAATCGCAGGCTCTCATTTTGTCTTTGAGAAGTGCAGCTGCTTCCATGACATCGCCAGCAAAGAGGGGCAAAGGGAAAAAAAAATGCAGCGCGGGTTTGTTTTATTTAGTGCAAAAAAACCTTCCAGTTTGTAAAAACAAGGCTGACACGGAACCTGACACCAGGCAGGGGAAAATAATTAGCTCTCATTTTCTCAGCCTCCTGTTTCCTTCTCCCTGCTGTGTTTTCTACCCACTAAACCACCACATGTCAGAAGAAATGGGAGGCAATTAGCAGGCTCGTTTCAGCCCCGCCGAACACACTGAAAGAGGACTATTTATGATGGGACAATGAACAGCTGAAAGATTAAATAACGTTTGCCTTTTAAAGGAAAATGACTTCTGGCTAAATGGGCTATTTTTGATTAAATTCAAACAGCAAGTGAAGAGCGGCCCCTTTCTCCACAGTTTCACACCCCAACAAAGGGGCTGTGAGCGAGTCGAGGTGGATGTGGTACAAGGCTGAGAGTGAAATGTTTATTTGTCTAGTTTAATACATGTCTAGTGATGCCCTCAATGGCCAGTTTAACAGGCCGCCGTCATGCATCTTCAGAACAAACAGCTCCAGCAGCAAGCGGGCCGAGGAAAGTATCCATTATTATTGCCCAAATGTTCAAAGTCAACTCAGCATCTCTGTGTGGTATTCATTAATTGTTGGTTTCACAGAGCCAATAAGGAGCTGCATCAGACGCTCACAGCTGCAGAACATGTTGAAGTCAATGTGTCTCTGTGCAAACTTACAGATTTTCCTGTTCCTGCTTTCCAGTGGTACCCAAACACCAGCTCCAGACTGACGGTTTTACTCTGTTCCACCTCCTTTTCCAGCTCATCCTTACAGGGAAAAAAACCCAACAAACCCAAATATGAAGGGGGAAAATATCGATATACCAAAACAAATCAACTGGTGACTGGCCAGTAAGAAACTCAAAAACATTAATTCAGCATAACCAGTAAGTCATAAATAACAACAAAGCTCTATCTGTTCAATGTAAAATAAGTATTCATTTTGGAAGGTGTTATGGAGAAAAAAATTACTCAAATCTAACTATTTCAGTCACTGATCTGTTTAAACAGAAGACCACACATTTTCAGCTTCAGTATGTCATGTAACACCGTGGATTTGGAAATGTTGGCAGCTTTTTGGAAATGTTTTAATGTAAGCCTCTACATTATGGCTGATTTCGTAATGCTATCTGGCCTAAACAGGCTAATTGCTAAAGCTGAACAATTGGATGCAACTCAATTTCATAATACATAAAAGTACTAGCAAATTTAGTTCATTTTTGCTTATTTCCTCCTTTTTTGCCATTGTTGCTCTTAAGGTTTAATGGGCATTTCCCAAATAGCAACTTAACTTTTGCTCTTGAAAAATTTACAGATCATCTAAAAACACAATAGGCTAAACTCGGTACAGTCAAGTTAAGGTTTTCAAAAAAACAGCAGATTTTGATCGGTGCACCTCTATCTGAAAGCAAACAACACTGCTCAATGAAAAAGAAGAAACTCCATACCTTCAGCAGTGGTGGGAAGTGGAGAAACCCGAGGTAATCATTAGTTAACTTTTCAATCTCTGCCTGTTAGGAGGACAATCTTTTTGACTTTACAGTAATGACAAAAAGAAGAAGGCTTTGAACCTATGCTTTATAGGTTATCAGGTTGTAACAAGCGCCTTGCCTTAAGGTGCATGACGTGACCTTTGGACTTGACTCCCATGTCCTTCATGTCGCTCTCTGTGAGCAGCAGCAACCTCTTCCCGGTGATGTGGTTTTCTTTGAATAGGTTGGCGTAAAGCTGCATGTCACACGTTCCATCTCCTGACACAAACAAACAATAAATTAAGAGCTGAGAGTCTGAAATACTCAGCGTGACACTAATAAGGTGCAAGAAAGGAACAAACCTGCACCAAATAAGTGCTGCATCCAGAAATACTGTAAAGGTAAAACAGGAACTGCATTAGTTTTAGCTGTTAAATGATAAAATAGTTACAAAAATAGTGACACTGACCACATGCTCCTCTGTCCATGTGTATATGTCAAGGGTTGGCAGCAACTGCAGAGAAACACAGATCAAAAGATTATAGCAAAGGATTGTGTGTGCAAATAAACATCAGGTGTGTCTATAATTTAAGAAAATGTCAAAATGGAATATGGTGATTTTTAAAAATTTTTTTTTTTAGCAATTTTACCATTTATTTTACCAGGAGAACTCTGTTCATGTGATTTGTTACACTAATATTAAACAATACTAAACTTGTCGCTAACATTCAAGTGCACAACATTTATGCTAGATTATGTTTTCTTATTTACGGAATTAATCTATTGAAAATTATTTTACACTATTTTGAATGTAAAATTTCTCTAAAATAATAAAATAAATACAATAATCAACCAATAAACTCCCCTTTCCTCTATTTTGAGCCGAAGTCAGTCAGATTAAAAAAAAAAAAACAGCTAGTACTTTTCTTACCCAAGTAAGAAAGTGTGTCTCAACAACTGCACTCCACCACATCCCGAACAAATTGGCCAATCTTAATGTCAGCAAAATGTCACTTCATCATAAAAGCCTGGACTTCTCTAAGCAGCAGGCTCCATGGCTGTTTCTGCACAGCATGGCTCTATACATCCTGAACACAAGGCCCACAGGACATAACATCCATAATGTCCATAGGTGGAGGGTTTTAAATACATCTGATCACCGTTACTTGTTTCTTGCAGTGTGGATCATAATATATCTAAATCAAAATAAATTATTTGTGAGGCATTGTAAAAGCATTCACGTGGAAATTGGAATGCATGGCTTTTGTATTCAGCCCCTCCATCCATAGACCCTAAGAAGGTTGAAGGCAGGTCAAAGTGAACACCGGATCACGAGGGACTCACTGGAGTGTTAGACTGTTCAATGAGTTTGCGCTCCCACATCTTCAGACGGCGCTCCCGCTCCTTCAGCTCCTGCTCCTTGGTGCTGAGGTCCCTCTCCAACTTCTTCAGCCGCTCCAAAGTAGCTTCAATCTCACACCTTCAGTACAACAAGCATAAGTTTTTAGAGGTTGGGCTTATCAAGATGTTTCCCATCAGCAGACATATATTTGCACACTTTAACATGCAAATCATCTTCCAGAATTTTTGCGGCAAACATTTTTAATCTGCAAAAACAAGAAACTGGAAAGAAGGAAGGGAGCAAGGAAGGGCAGAAGGATTGACACAGTGATGGAAAGAACGAGGAGACAATAAATAACAGAAAGGGAGGTACAAAGAACACATAGGCAAGAATGAAGGAGACTAGGAATAAAGAAAGGGCAGAAACAAGGAGGTGAGGAACATAGGAAGGACACTAAAAAGTAAACTATCAAGGTAAATTCACCAGCGAGCAGCAGAGCTAACATAGGAGTTTTAATTAAGGCCCTTCTGCTGAATTTTCTTGAATTATTGCACAGCGTTAAAATAGAGAAACAAACAAAAAGATCCTAAAATGTCTACTCTTTACTTCACACATTACATTTTCTGGGTTTCTATATACAATTGGGGATGCTATCATGGCATCAAAATTAAAATTTAAAAAAAAAATTTATAATTTAATCTTCCAATTAGCACTGAAGAGAATAAACCAATTTAAGCTTTCGAAAGGGTTGCATTTTTATATTGTTTGTGTCTTTTCTAAACATAATCTTTTTTGCTTTTTAGGATGTTATTGCACTTCCGATCCTAGTGCAATGTGGAGATAAAAGCTGGATCTTTATTTTGTTTTGTTGTGAATGTTGAGCAATAGCTTCACTATTGCCTTTTTGAATAAAACTACCTCTTTATTTGCGTAGTAATACATTTTGCCTGTTTTGTTGATGGGATTCAGGACTGTTTCTACTAGAATTGCAGATGAGTCTTGTCAATGTTGGGAGAAAGACACTGATAACACACCTGTCAAACAGGGTACTCAATTGATGTGTTGAGGTATCCCAGAACGAATCATGAATTAAACCAGAGCAAAGCTCTGCTGGAAACCCATTAATCCTTGGAAAAATCCAGTGCATTATGCTCTACTCACGTTGGATAACGTTATTCTGTCCAGCAGGTGGAGCTGCACAAGCTTCTCACATGGCAATGATAAACAAATATTCTCCAGGCAGGAAGGGCAAACCTTGCTTTTCCTGTTCTTTCAGTTCCTCAGCTCTGAAGCTTCCCACTAGAAATAACCCTGTGTGTTAAATCGTGTTACACCTTCCAGAGTGATGAACCTTTTTTAATCTTTTAAAGTTGTGTGGATAAATACTATTTAAGGCTTTCTGGTGCTTATCAAAAAATGTTTTTTGGTTGATTTTACAAGTATGTGTTTTAAAAAGGGAAAATTGCATGAATGGAGTACAAAAGAAGACGTGTCAAGCTTTAAAACATCACCTACACGAGATGAACAGCATGGGAAAGATGTGTTTTAGACAAGATTAACTATTACCGCACAAAATCTCAAGGGGGACCTGAAGGATGCATCCTCTCATTAAAACTTTTTAGCAAACAATTTTTGGAAGTCACCTTGTTGGAGATAAAATCCAGATTTATGTTTCTAAAAGTGTCTTAACTGATGCCTCCCATAGATTTAATAGCAGGAATGGGAAGAGACTGTGTTCTTGTGACAAGCTGTTGGTAAGTAAAGTTCCTTTTTTCAAACCTGGCATTGCTAAGCCTATATGTGTTGAAACAATGACAAGTAAATGATTCTTCATTTGAATTTATATAAGAGGTAGTAGATAAATGGCTTAACAAATAAAAGAAAATTTGAATATGATACAAGCCAAAATAATTCACAAGTTTATCAAAAATTTTATTTGGTTTTGTGTTTTCTCTGTAGGATATCCTTAAGCTCACAATTAATAATTTAAGGCTTAACTGCTCTAAAAGCTGCACACTTCAATGAACATCAAAAATAAACTTGAGGGAAATGAAACGTGCATAGAGATGCAAAATTGAAATTTCTAGTATGGGTCTCAGAGAACATAATCGGTTGTGAATGGCTAAATACTTGGGGCCTCTTCTAAAAATGCTTAGAGCTGTCCATTATAGTTCAAACACCAAAATATGGATTCATGCACACAGTGGAAACCATGTTGGCTTTACCGCAGAAGCTAATATCAACGGCCTTCCTAATCTCTCTCCTCTGAGGTCCACCCAGTCAGCGCCAAGCAATTTAAACAGCACTCCTGGACATGGTGTGTCAAGACATTTCAGCTTCCCGAGCTGCATTTTTTCTTGAAATATGTTCTGCAGACATGTACATGAATACTGAACTGCAACTATGTGTGAGTTCATTGTCACTGGACCCAGATGATAGCTAAGTGGGAATGCAAAAGTATACTGATTTTGCAAAACAATTAAAGTAATGCAATAAGACCTAGCAGCTAGCTTTGATAACACCCAATCTTTGTCAGTGGTTGCTGACTTTTTCAGTATCAGTCGAGTATTTAAAAATTAAATCAGACAAAGCACGGTGATGTTACAAGTTATCTAAAAAAAAAATTATGTTTTCTCAACATGTTAAGAGATGATTAGTTTATTAGCATGATGAGAAAAAGAGGTAGACTTTCAGTAGATAACAGGAAGGCTGAATATAGAACGCAGAAATGCAGAATGTTCAAAACATGGACTCCATAATAATTTTCAATTTGCTTTAAAATATTACCAAAAGCCTATTCTTACAATAAATCTCCACAAATTGTTTATGTTGTCACCTCTGCTCCTACCAGGAACATACATAAGGACCCTAATTCCTAGAAGGTTGGAAAAAATAATAAAAAGAAAGAAACACAATTTGGCTAAGATCCAATCAAAAAGTTGAAACTTAAAGAAAGAGATCAGAATCATCTGCAAAATGTTGATCAGCGTATCTCTATATATAGATATTTTATTCAGCAAAGTAATATTCATTTAAAATTCAATGAATGAAACCAAGATATGCATGATTATACTGTCTTCTTAAATACAAAATCAATAGAAAAATGACATAAAAGCAGTAACTCTCTTCAGTCCAGCCAATACAGAACCTCTTCATCATCTTTGCCGGAGCTCCCTCCTGTTCTTATCAGGCACAAGTCTCTTCTTTTATGCCATCATCCAGCAAACTTTCTGTGCAACACATTCTCACTTTCTGCTTTCCAAATCTGAAACTCCTTCCACCTGCAGATGGCTGCCTGGACACGGTGCAACCAGCACAACTTCTCAGATGAAAAACGCAAAAACTCCTCAGCAAACAGACGAGGCCCGCAGAGAGGCAGACAGAGAATAAAGTGACAGCTGAGACTCAGGCTGTGCTGAACATCACCAAACATCCAGCTGCTCATACAGGCCAATTAAACACTTCTACTTGAAAAAGATGGTGATTATTTTTAGGGTCTTATGGGTAAAGAGAGGAAGTATATCCAGATGGATCATTCTTTGGGGGTTTTCATGTCTTTATGTAGCCATCAGTGTAATTATTAAGGATCTATATGCACAATCTCAAGCTCTTTTTTATGCCTGGCGGCCCCCATCAGCTACATTTCCACATCATTCTTAGCAAACAGTTGCACATTATCTTAGTCTGAGGCAGTATACTGGCAAGAGAAAAGCGTCATAAATGCATTTACAGGCTGTGCAGAAGAGCTGATCACATTACCTCCATTCAGCCTTGTTGTGAAGGAAAGAGTTGCACTGTTCAGGAAGTTGGCTGTCTTTAGCCATAGACTCCAATGTGTACAGGATCTGCTTGAACATTGGCCTTTCCTGCATGAATATATAATGTACATATATTTACTATGGCTCTCAGGAAAACACACATTCTATATGTGTTTAAATCTGACTGCAAATGTGACACACTTTTGGCTCTGCAGTCCAGCACTTCCTCATGAGCTCTGCAAAACTTTCTGGACAGCAGCTTGGGATGGTCAGCCTCTGAAATATCCACAGGACAGAGTAACTTTACTCAGAGTGTCTATTACTTTGAGTTAATCTCACCTTGGTATCTGTGAATTGAGATTGCGTCTAACAGTAACAAGGCTGATTATCCAGTAAAGTAGATGCGATCCTAGACCATCACACTGTCTCCACCATTGACTGATAAGTATTGGCAAATAAACTGTTTTACTAGTAGTATAACTATCATTGTATAGAACCATTTTTACAACAAAGAACAAAATTAACACTTTTACACTAAACGTTTCTGCACAAATTCATGATAAAAAAAATAAAACAAGCAAATAAAGAACCTAAAGATTGCAGGGAAAGAAATGTATATCTGTATAAAAGCACATCATAAAATACCTCATTTTTCTCCACCACAAGCCAGGCTACTTGCAGGCCTTCAAGGCCTTTAAAGGGTATTTCACGGGTTAGCATTTCCCAAAGCACCTGCCAACGAAAGTTAGGGAAAAGAGTCAGGAAAGAAAGTAATAATGCACACACATATACAATCATTACATCAATACATGCAAATAAATTCATTTATGCTAACAGCGCATTGTGTTCCACTCAGAATTTCTAAAGGTAAAGATTTAAATAGTTTGTGTCCAGAATGTGGGGGGTCTGGTGAGATGTCATATATCCTTTTTCCTGACCCTAAACATGTACAAGTCCTGGATTCAGGGGGGTTTAGGCCTGGTGATCCCCTCTGGACACCTAGTTGTTTGCTGTTTGTTGATCTAGAGCAGGTTAAGTTCTGGTTGGTTTTGACCACACCAGTGTACCAGCCAGTCCACATTCTGTCTGTATGCAGACTAATTACTGTCCCAGATGAGGCCCAGTGGCGATAGCAACAACTGCAAACCTGAGATGTTTCAAGTCTGCTGACGTGAAGTCTAGTGTACAGGGAGAAGAGGAGTGGAGAGAAAACCCACACCTAGGGGGCGCTGGTCCTGATGGTACTGAAGCCAATAAAAGTCCTTGAGATGAAGAAGTTTAAAGCATATAATTTGACTATAATTTTTTGAACTTATTTTTTCTTGTCTTCTACAAATTGAAAAGACAATCCTGTAATTTCAAATGCTGCCTCACTCACATATGTTTAGGGTGATTTCTTTTTACCACATATTATCAGGTTGGTTTGGATCATTTTTCTCCCTTAATAAATAAAATAAGAATTTTAAACATCTATTTTGTACTTACTCATATTGTCTGTGTTTGATAATTACATTTAATTGATGATCTAAAGCATCATCTCAAGTGTGGGAAAAAAAGCAAAAACCAGAAGTAGATTTGGAAAGAGGCAATTACTTTTTTATGGCACTTGTACATATATGACTATGAGTGAAAGGAATTGTTTGAAAATGTAATCTGCACGCTGAAAGGAGCTTTCTACAGAATACTGGATCTAAATTAAAAAATTGTTCTTGCCTGTAGAAAGTTTCATCTTATCTGATAGAAAGTTTAAAAGTATAACTGAGAAAAGACTAATTTTATGTCCACTTCCAAAACACCAAATTTCTAAGAAGTTGTTCTTCTGCAAAGGTCAGAACTCCTGCTTTTGACCACCCACAAAGAAAGAAAAATGTATGAAAAGTGCCTGGCAGCCAAGAGAGAGGCTAAAGTGCATTTTTGTGCAAATGTATTTACCGTATTAAAATTTTCCACAAGTTTGATTCCTCTTTGCTGGAAGAAAAAGCCTGTCACTCAAGTCTTCACTTTAGAAACAAAGTAGAGACCAGATTCTTCAGCTCAGGCTTTTATCTTCACAGTTCTCATCAATCACTCTTATGACCTCTCACTTTGCATCAGGTTGCCACTTAATTGTATCGGCTTATTTGTAGGACAAATAAATCAATCAAAAGGACGAAAACTACAAATATTTTTCAGGAACTCTGTTAATTTCTGAATTCAAACCTCAGATTTAGGAATGATGTCACATTTGACCAAACTGTGATGGAAAACTAGTGAGATTTGTTCATTGATGTGATCACTCTTCATCCCCAGAACCAGAACCAAACAGAAAACTGCAGAACGGCTGAAACACCTTTAAATCTAGACTAAATATAAATTTTTTTTAGAGTTGCTTTTGAGACAAACATAAATTAAACACTACAAACATTTTGATGTATAATAATGGCACTTGGCCAGTGATATTCCCTGGTTTTCTCAGTGAATGACTGTGTGGTGTCTTCTATCACTTTGAGTGTTTGTGTGTTTTTAATATGTAAAGCACTTTGAACTTTCTTGTTGCTGAAATGCGCTACAAATAAACTTGATTGATTAATGATCAGGCAAGGATGTTCAGAAATCAAAATAAATGCTTTGGTGTAACATTTATCACCACTTTTAGTGAACATGGCAGACATTTTGTTAACATTATAACTACAATGTTTATTTATTTCACTGTTCACTTTTAAAAGAACCCTTTCAAGAAACAAACAAACAAACAAAAGAACGTGATTATTTCAAGGTTCAACAGAAAACCAAGATTTTGTATCTTGGTTTTCAAGATACAAAATCTTGTGTGCAAGATTTGTACAAAATCAACAGGCGTCATCTTAAAGAAAGTGGAATAAACAAATATACATATTTTGAACCTGAAAAGTGAAAACATATCAACTTTACATCAGTATGATTTATTAACTCACCACACCATATGAGAAGGTGTCGCATGTCTCTGACACAGGGAGGCTCTGGATAACCTCCGGAGCCATCCAGGGAAACGTTCCCACTAAGGACATGTGCGTGGTGTGGGATAAGAACTTGGATGCCCCAAAATCACATATCTGAGTTGAAAAAACAAAAATAATTAGGCCTGCTTAGTGATATTTAACATATAATAATTGCATTGTATTATATAATATAATAAACCTTATTTTTTTAATACAATTTAGGTCACAATAAAAAATAAAACATATAGGAACAATCTTGAATTATTAAAGCAAATGTAAACAACATTAGATAAACGGCATATGCCTCAGAAACTCATCAGCGAACCATAATCTTGATTCTTCCAGCTACCACATAACTAATCATAGAAAAATCTAAACTGAATCTTGAAAGCCCTGAACTGAAATGAGAGTAGTAATTTTTGTTTTATGTAATTAAATGTGATCCAATCTGCCCAGTAAGTTATACAGGCTGCACTTCCAGTGACTAGTTATAAATGTAAAGTTAGTCACTGCCCTCTTGTGTTCAAGCTGCAGATAAATACAAATACTTGTATTTTCAAGCTCTAAAACTTGGGACAAACATAACTCAAATTTTGCAATATACCATATTTTAATGTTTGTAATTATTATTATTATTGTTATTATTAAAACAAAAAGAGAAATGTAACAACTTACCTTGAGAACTTTGTCGGCGCCCAAAACAACTGAAAAAAGCAAACATAAAAACCATCTCTGAGTCATAAGGGATGTAAATATTGTGGCAATTTAATTTGTGTGTAGATATGAAATCCGTTACCATTCCTGGATTTCAGGTCTCTGTGGATCACCTTAATAGGGGCCTCTGAATGTAAATAATGCATTCCTAAAAGAGAGGAGTGAGAGATCAGCAGAAACTCGCCGTGCATGAATTGCTTCTTGTCCCTAAACACAAGCTGCAGGTACCACCAGGAGCCGTGAAAAGCCCTCAAGTGAAAATGTTTAGAGACAAAATGCTTTCTAGAATTCAGCAGGTTTTCCTGTGAATGCTGTGAGTTGTTTAGTTATAAAACTAAAGTCATAAAACTTAACAACTCTGTTAACAACTGAAGCCAGCAGCAACAAATCTAACATCATATCTGATTGTATCACTTTAGGATGAATTTAATCAGTTACACTTATTCTTCATTCATAAAATCTTAAAAGTCATGTTTTGTCACTTGATAAAATGGATATGTATTACTTATCTTAGACTGAAATAAACAGAATAATTTATGACATTTTATGAGTGTGTGTGGATTTTAGTGGGTTATTCTGTTATTTAAACGATGTGGGTGGATTTGGATGAGTCATGTGCTTCAGGTCGCATTACTAATAACAGACCAAGAGACGCCATTTAAAACAAACC
The DNA here is from genome assembly GCA_903067055.1 of Poeciliopsis paucimaculata. Lineage (NCBI taxonomy): Eukaryota > Metazoa > Chordata > Actinopteri > Cyprinodontiformes > Poeciliidae > Poeciliopsis > Poeciliopsis paucimaculata. The sequence goes on along the minus strand of CAEGAD010035397.1, from coordinate 470 downwards.
AGTGACGTCTCACTGGTTTCTAATTTATTTGCTACATTTTATCTATCAGCACAATACATAATTACCAGTAAGAAGGTTTCTAATCCATTTCAAAACTAAATACGTGTCCAGATTCAGATTTCTGAACAATTTTTAAAACAACCTGGACAATTGAGTGCCACATGTTTACCCTGAAAATGCACACCCCACAGTCAGATTTGATAGATTTGTTGCCTGTCCTTAGCAGGGGTTTCCTAGCAGCTATTCTACCATGAAGGCCTGACTCACACAGTCTCCTCTTAACAGTTGTTCTAGAGATGTGTCTGCTGCTAGAACTCTGTGTGGCATTGACCTGGTCTCTAATCTGAGCTGCTGTTAACCTGCGATTTCTGAGGCTGGTGACTCGGATGAACTTATCCTCCGCAGCAGAGGTGACTCTTGGTCTTCCTTTCCTGGGGCGGTCCTCATGTGAGCCAGTTTCTTTGTAGCGC
>CAEGAD010035367.1:0-119028 GCA_903067055.1 Poeciliopsis paucimaculata | reverse complement strand
TGTTTTTTTTTAAGCTGCCACTATGTTGTGATAGTGTGGTATGAAACAGATAATCTGTGAAAAAAAAAGCTCTTTTGCCTTATTCCAGTGCTAGCTAGAAACAACCAATAGGAGCATGGAGGAGGTTCTCAGTGCTGTCAATCACTCTCATGTAAGTGTCGCTGGTCCGTCTCGCAGTTGTCAAAATCATATTAGCTTCATATGGGACTGAAACACCTTAACCTCATCAGTCTGCACTATTAGAAAATTGGTTAAAGCAAACAATGCGGTCTAAACAAAGACACGGGTATAGGATTATTAGTCTAATTGACGAACTCGTGCACAATTAAATGCTTTGCAAAATTCAACACTCTGTAAAGTACCAGCTGGAAAGGATTACTTTGAGGAGAATAAGTAATACTGTACAAAAAAGAAACCCCTGCATTTGGTTGTACCCGGTGATGCAAATCAATGACATCAGATATAAACAGGAAATGCTATCCTGGCCCTTCCTGTACACCTATACTTAGCAAAGAAGCAAGCAATCAGAAGTTTACACAAAGACAAATTAACAAAAATTATTTGCCACAAATGTATCTTTAACAGAAGAAAATAATCAACTTAGCTAATTATTAAATACCGTTGCTTTAAAAACATACACTTGGATGTAAAATGTAAGATAATGTTGCCACAACAAACCTGGGGCTGTACACGTATCAAGGTTACAGTTGTTGAACTGAAGCATAATGAATAACCATAAAATAAAACTCAACAAATTATAAAGATGTTCAAGAGACAGGTGGTAAACAAATACAATCTGAACCACTTTGTTACACTGGACTGCATATCCACACTGGACTTTACCATGATGGACATATTGCCAATACAACCCTGGACTCAAGGCTGAAATGATGGACCTTTTAAGTACTCTTCGGAGTACCCTCTTAACAATAACCATGTGAATGCCACCCAAATGATTTAACAGCTTTCCAGCAGCCTTTTTGCTCCAGCGTAGCACTGTGAGATGAAGACGCTCCGTCTCTGTGGACAGAATTTCATGCAAGAGGCTTCCTGACTTCTCTTAGAAACTGTTTGATTCTTGAAGTTATACGGCCAGGAGAGGTGGCTTGCCCTTGAAATATGTATGAGTTACAGGAAGAGAGAGAAAAAAAAAGGACAAGCAAGCAAAGGTGGAGAGAGAAGAAAGGTTGTGTTCGGATGACTCAGACCAGTGATTTCAAGGTAGCATGCTGCTCACATAAGCTCAGCTTGATAAAGATTTTATATGATTTATTTTATTTTTTTTTTGGATAGTGTTGTTTTCTGGTCACAAAGAAAATACCAAATTCATAATAATAATAATAATAATAATAATAATAATAATAATAATAAAAGACTTGAATCTGAAAAACTGTAGAGCTTAAAAATCTGACAATGCATTGACATTCTGTCAAGAGTGCTTAGGACATAATACCAGTTAAATGTATATAGAACTGTTTCTATATAACTCTTGTTTGATTTTAAAACAATTCAAATTGTCAAAACACTATGTCTAATCATCAGATGTGTTCCCAAAGGAAAGTTTAATGTTATTGTAGTTCATATTATACAAGATTCTCCAAAGAGTTGTAGATGGCGTCGCCCTTGGGCAGGAAGGATCGCTTTGACATGTTAGCATTTGAAATGATCTTTATTATTTATTCCACAATAAGCCAAAGCTCCTGCGAACACGAGGCCGTGCTACTTTTTCTGCAGCGGAAACGTGTCCTGTACAGAAAAACAGAAATAGCATCAGTTTGAGGAGAAGAAGAATGCTTTTGAAAACTCCTGTCAAACTGCAGCATTTGTCAGAAGGCTTACAAAACATCTAGAAGGGATTCTGACACAGCTCGGGTGTCTCGGAGCCGTCGTTTGGCTCGTCTATTTCAGAAACCTGATATCCCCGTCTTAACCTTCGTGGAAATGCAGGGTTTAGTTTGACACGTGAGTCGAAGGATAAGACGATTCCACAATGCTCGCACTTTCGTGGTCCTGGAACTCTCAAACTTTCTGTCTGTCGATTGATGCAGCTATAAACATAATAATAATAATAATAATAATAATAATAATAATAATAATAATAATAAAAAAAAAAAAAAAACTAAGCATGCTATCAGCCCTATAGTGAAGTATAGTATATGCTTATGAAGTATATATATGCTATAGTGGTGTATGTTACCCTTTCCTTCTGAGAAACATTATGCTGTTTGCTACATTGGGAATCGACATTTCCTCCTGTATATGTCATTTCACAGGCATGGGCATGGCTCTTGCATCACAACACCCACACCTCACTTTGAAATTGTTGCGTTCCATTTTCACACCCACCCACCGTTCCCATGCGTAGCCGTGCACTTGCTAATTCTGTAACTTTTTAGTGGGTCAACCCCTTAAGGGTGGCCCGAACTTACACTCAGGTAGGAACAGAATGCGTGTTCCTATGTACATGCGGCCTAATTAGGCAAAGAACAAAAAGATCGTATTCTCTCGCACCTAGAGTTTCTAATTACAGGAAACACCTCATTTTCCTTTCATATGTATTCAAGACTAAAATAGACATCCGAGAAGAAAAAAAAAAAAAAAACGCCTTAAAGTACAAAGTGTTGTGCCTCAGGTGAAATATCTCCGCTTCAGGGCTTGGGCCCACTCGCTTTAAAGGAATTTCAGATTGTTCCCGTTTCCAGAGTCATCTCTTTCCCTTTGTCTGTTCCTATTAAACAGACACAAACATCAGATGGTGAGAAAGAAAAGGGATGGAAAAGAGCAGGAGGGCAAAGCTCTGTGCTTTCTCAAGACCCAGTGCACCTTTAACTCAATGCTTTGGGCGGTGATGTTATATGAGACATTTTTATCACATCCTGTCAGTTCTGGAGATCTGTGAGGTAAGTACCACCTGCGGGGGAAGATGACACAGTCTAGAGGGCCAGCCACAGCCGTCAACAACATGGTTGAGGTCCTGCGGCCCCCAGGGGACGACTATAGCGTCCAGGAAACAATAGAAACTAAGTTCTGTTGGCTTCGTGATTGTTTAGCTGATGTTGGCGTTGCATGCTGGGGGCTGCACAGAACGTGGCCAGGAAGGAAGAAATAGGTAATGGCACCTGGTGCGAGAATTCCCAAGAGACGCTTTTTTCGAAACGTATGAAAGCCGATGCAGAAGAGAAATTTGAGAATAGCTTTAAGGAAAAAAAACAAAACAAAAAACAAACAAAACGCACTTTTCTGCTGGAACACTCCACAGCTGGCGACGATGCAGTGGTCAAAAAGACCGGCGAGAGTGATTCGAACTATTAACACCAGCCAGTGTAAGTCAGACAAGGATGACAGAAAGATGTTTTTGTTTATAATATAGCTGTTTGCAGATGGCACAGGGGTCTAGCATTTGTGGGAGTTGCAACGATGAGAACCAGCCTTCCTCTGCTATTTATAGAAGCCACAACAGTTCCTGCTCATAGTATCACACTCAGCCAGTTAGAGCGCCGTACGACGGCATCAAACGCACCTGGGAGGAGAAGGGTAAGGATAAGTGTCAGACAAAATTCTGGTATTATACTCATGAAATCTCTGTAAATGTCACATACTGACTCTTGGAAAATGTCATTTTGTGCTAGTGTTTCCAAGATAGACCCCACGGCATGTTTCCCTACGCCTTTGAACTTTCATTAAAAATCCTCATCAGATAGGATCAGAGGATTGTGGAAACTTCCTATGATAACATAAACAATCAATAGTTAAGTAAACCTTTTAAAGTAAAATAGAGGGATGAACTTAAGAAAACACTGAGACGCTGAAAATCTAGCGGACCAATGATAGATTAACTCTGATTTTTTTTTTTTAATTTTTTCTTTTTTATTTTCTTTGTGTGTCCGGTTTCAGGGGTGATGGTGTGTCTGTTGTGTTATTTATCCGATACAACTGTTGGATAATGTAGAGCACAGACAATCTGATACTAATAGACATTAATGTTCCAACTCAAGGATTGATCAACGCACACTCTCTAATTTTGTGGACAGCTATGAATCCACGTCGATCCGAATTTCCTCAAAGATCCCTTGAGGGTGACTTTGGCTGTCACTCATAGAGTGCGGTTCCCTAAGAAGAACAGTCAGAGAACCCGATGCGTAAAGCAGCCAACCAGTTTGCATGGCGTGCATCCAAGCTACTGGTTCATAGTGGGACAAGGTTTGACCTCAGTCAGATCACCACAGACACACTGGTACTGTGTGCATGGACTGTGCACATCGGGACCTTAAGTCCCCAAGACCAAATGTTCTGCAGCTTTTAAGGCATTTTTGCACCACTCCTTCTGCGCCCGCTCGTCATCGAGGGAGCTGACTAAAAGGATCACCTCAGCTTTGCCTTTTATGAAATCAATCAAAAAAAACAAAACAAAAAAAAACATCTAATCTGCGTTTTATACTCTGAACTGAATGCCCTGGTGCAGCTGAACAACTCTTGCGTCTTGTGGGATTTTCTTTCTGCTGAAACGAAGCCTTGCCGGATCAGGAACCCCCCTCATTCAGAGTCTTGCTGACCTTCGATCACGTCAATTGGAGAAATGTTCCCCGTTTCCAAAATTTGGGTTCATGTTGCACCTGCAGTTCCAGTCTCTATGGAACAAAACGCGGGTTCAGCCTCCAAGCAATGAGACATTTGATTAAGCACAAGCGGGTGCACGTAATTTAAATCCCCCCTCCCGCCTTTGGGTTAAATTAATCATTTAATTTAATTTAATTGTTTATGTATAATTACTTAGGACACACTCAGTAATTTTTGTCACAGGGGAGAACACTTACATATATTCTTCCTCTTGATGTATCATCGCATGGTGTGGATTCTTCATTCAGCGTGTTTCAAATTAATTAAACCAAATCAGAATTGAATGCAATCGGATATGTCGTTATTGATGATGGAAAAATTGATGGATAAAAACAGATCATGACAGTACTTTTTCCGTGCCATCAGTTAAAACGACAGACGTCGAGACAGTCCGTCTAGCGTAACCAAGGAGTCTGGAAGATGACTTATCTCTGCACCCGCCCAAAACTTGATGGCATGCTGAAGAGGCATTTCGATCTTTGATTTAGTTGTGTTGAAGCAGGGATGCATGTAAGATTTGCAGGACATATAGCTGGAGTCGGAGCCCTGTGGTGCACATAAATGAGCTCCTTGTGACTTACAGCTATAAGAGGGAAAGATGTGATGAAGAAAATCTGGAAACCTGAGATGCAGTCTGTTGCTGCCTGGGGATTATTATGCCCTAAGGAAAACAGAGACGGGCAAGGGAAGGGGGGGGGATTTTCATTCTCATGTTTCAGTCACTTGCTGGCATTCAGGCAAGCAGTTTCTTAGTGAGGCACTCTGACGACTTCACTGTTTTTGTGAACTTGTCGCTGTTGATTCCAGCAGGTACCTCAGAAGCAGAAACCTTCCTGCGGGGCATGTATCAACAACTGTGCCACTCGAGAGTTTGTTAAAAACAGTCAGATTTTTCCGCAGGTTTATTTATTTTTTTCTTTTCCACCTCTGATTAAAGGTGCTCATTATAAACATTGGGTGTTTCTACAGCTTTCCAGGTTAAACTGTGCCCCTGCATTGAAACTGATTTTGTTTTGAGACATTTTCACACATCTTTTCCAAGTTCACCCATTAATGTCGGTGGCTTTGTAACTGTGAAAAAGAACTAGTTTTAGCTTCACGCCATCTTCTGCCATTCAGGTAGACATTTTTTCAGATATATATATATATATATATATATCTATATATATATATATATATATATAGATATATATATATATATATATACTTCACTTTGGGGTTTTTTTTTTTCTGTTTTAGTTAGAGATTAGTTCCAAAGAAACCAGTTCTCCAACTAATCACACTCAAAAGCCTCTTTCAGGAGATTAGTCTCAGGCCTAATGACTAAATTTAATTTGTTTCTACTTTTCTTTTCCCTCCCGTTTTCTTTTCTTTCGCCTCAGTGCAGACACTGATTGACTGAAATACTGTAAGTGGTAAACCTGCCGTTTTAAAACAAACAAATAAGTAAGTAAACAAAATCAAAATGTAAAAGTCCACGAGTCCCATTTAGACGCCGGAAGGAAAGAAAACACACATGGTGATTTATTTCAGTCTGAGAACGATCAAATTAAAAATCGATACCTTTTCAGTTACCTGGCTGCAGGGCTTTGCTAAAGTATTCTCGCCCTTTGAACTTGTAGTTTTAGTTAGCTTAAAACTGGGATCGTCAAAGTATTTTACTAGGATGCCATGAGATAGATCAACACAAAGTTGTGGGGTGTTTACATTTTTGCCTGTTAACAAAAATCTGAAAAGTATGAACACTTTTACAGTACGTTATAGAAACAACCTAACACGATATCGTAGGAGTCTTTTTAAAAGAAGGGGTGTTGATAAAAAAAAAAAAGCTGTGTGGATTATCTCTGGGGACTTAAGCAGAATCCATGTTAGGCGAATAAGGAAGTTTGTAAGAATGATTCCTCGAGGTTGTTTGACTGCAGAGTATCCGTTTTTGTCACATGAAAACAAATCGCTTTTAGCCGGCACATCAGCTTTTATGGAGCCAAAGGAAAGCATAGTTAAAGCAGAAAACAAAGGAAGAGGGCCACAGAAAATGGAAAAGAGGAATCGATTTTCTTGTAGATTTCCGCTCGAAGCGCCAGGAGGGGAAATATCGACTCGTCTGATCTCTTCCCACCTGCACAACAGACAGGAACACCTCAGATGTGACTTAGCAGGGGCTGAATTAGAGGGGCAGGTCGGACGGCGTGCTGCGACCTTGCATATGGATGACCGTGTTACACCTTTAATGTGGCTGAACTCAAAACAAAACCCCAACCCACCAGACAAGTGAACTACCTCAGCTTCTAAAAGTTTTTTTTTTTTTTTTTTGCTGTTCAAAAAAAAAAAAAAAAAAGTGTTCAGTTTGACTGAATTTAATGTGTTTTTTGGGTCAAGTTCAACCTTCCCGTTAATATTAACTCAGACGTGTTCAGAAGGTGCAGTAAAAGGTGCAATCAAGTCGCATCCCCTCTGTGCTGACAAAGAGAAGGTGTCCCATGTGACTGGATAGCTAAAGTGATGGAGGTGTAAGCGTTCTGTGTTGGACCTATCAAGGGCTTCTTTCATGCCTCGGTGTGTCAAAGTAAGCTTTGATTTCTGTGGTATCTGTGCAGGAGCCGGCCTTTCATCAAACCCACCAGCACTCTGACTGCACTATCAAACCCTCCTCCTTAATTATTCAAAAGGTTAGATGCCTTCTTCTTTTTCTCCTTCTTCTTCTTCTCTTTTTTTTTTTTTTCTTTTGCAGCAAAAGGAATGCAGTAAAACTGATTTTGTGTGGCGGGATAAAGCCAAACCAAAAGATGGCAGCACAAAGATAGTCTCACACACAGAAATGTCTTTTATTGAATTTAAAAAAACTAAAAAATCTGGTTGGCTATCTCACAAATTGATAAGCTATAAATTCTCCATCTTTTCCATTATCAACACAGAGGCGCACATTCATACCCGGGGTGAGAAAGTGAATCATTGATGATTCCTGTTGGAGCTCAGCTAGACAATAGGCGAGAGCCCAGCAGCCAGTTCTGGAATATGAAGTCTGAGGACTGGGATTTAGTTTTATAGAACATAAGATCAGAGGCACTGAATTAATCTGGAATGCTTCATGCATTGTACACCTACTGCAACTTCCGGCTCTATTTTATGAACAAGTTGAATGAGACTTTTTATTATTATTATTTTTTTTTACATCACCAGAAAAAATAAACCTATTCATATTAAGTTGTCAACAGAAAATCATTATTAATTAGAAAAGAAAACAAAAGAAAAAAAAAACAAAACAGTTTTGTTTCGACAAAAAAATTCAACATATAGAGCTGCTGCATATAGAAGCTACACAAATCCACATCCAGTTAGTAAGTTGGTCCCAATAATAATTTAGTTTGTTGCAAAAAGAAATGACAAAGAACTCTAAGAACTGAATCCACTGGTGGTTTTTGACCCACTTAAATCTTCCAATTTATTTTCCACGGTAAATAAGAAGCAATTTTTAATAAATATTTTCATTGTACACACAAAACCTAAAAAAACTGAATAAATGACATAATAAAATTTGGAATACAGACATAACTCATCCACAACCTAGAGAATGACTCAAGCTAGCTTTGTTTGTAGTTCCAGAGCTGGATGAATAATGGATGGATTTCCATTCAATTTAGTACCAATATTCCCTTAGAGAATAAAGTCCATTATAACTTGTGATCCCTTTGACTTTTTATCTAATGCTACCAAAGAGCCAGGAATCACATGCAATATGTTGACATTAAAAACTTGTCATTGTAAGATTTAAGACTTTATGATCTGTAAGGCGGTCTATTAAAACCTGTATTACTTTAGTAAAAAACAACAACATTTATTGTAATTTCATAGATTCAAAAACAAAATTTAATTAAATAGAAGTTATCTTGTGTGCAGGATATGAGAGCTACAGCAAAGATATTCTGATAAAATTACTTTTAATAATGTAAACAGAAGCAAATCCTTCTGGGATTAATAAAGTATATCGAGATTTTTTTTTAATGCAAACAACACTTTGCTGAGGTTAAATAAGCAAGTATTCACTTTTTTATTCTAAGTATATAAATCATTTACATTCATTTGCTTGACTAAAAATATAAAGTCAAATCACAAATCAATCAAATATGATTCTGATTGTCTTCAACTTTAGCAATAAGTTTAAGCCATGAGTATGGAGAGCTATTTCAGCCAAAATTAAATGAATAGGGAAAGAAAGAAATAAATGAGTAATTGACATTTTTATTTATATTTATTCATATATGCAGTTATTTATTTATTCCCTCATTTATACAGTTAATTATTTATCATTGTTGCATATATCATTAAATCTTATATTCTTATATATATATATATATATATATATATATAAAAATTATATATATATATATATATAAGATTCTTATATATATATAAGATTCCTTATATATATATATAAGGAATCTTTCCTTTTTTATTGAGTATTCTTGAAACTGCAACCCATAACAGCAAATACACAGCTGCTGTTGATTGGACAGCTAATTGGATTCCCATTAAGCAGTCTATTTATTGATAACTCTGCACTGACAACATTGGTGCTGATTTATTCTATGTAAACATTGCCATCTTCTTGTAGCCGCTGCCATGTCAGTGCTTCTATAAATCCAAGCAGAAAAGGAAAAAAATCTCACCTTTACGTTTTTCTAGAAAGTCTCCAAACAGTAACAGTGCAGTAGGTTATCTTAGTGGTTAATTCAGATCGACATGAATCAGGTTTGCTGTGGCACCATCTTTCATTGTAGTTGGAAGATTGGGCTGCTTTGTCTGATATCTTGAAAACAAGCAATGCATATGCGACAGACAATGACCCACGTCTTGCCAAAAGCTCCAATGGCGATGACGACTGCCAAGCAATTAGCTTGTTTGTTAGTTCATCAGGGCCTTTTTCTTTGGATGTAGATCAACAAGAGATTAGCTTCCACTGAGTGAACAGCATGCCATCTATGCATCTTCTCGCTATATGGTTGTACTGTCTTTGCAGGCTGAGGGAAATGCTCCATGAAACCAGCTGCCTCTCTGTTAACAATCAAAACCAAAATATGTTGCACAAGCTTTTTTCATAATTCCAGAATGCTCAAATAACCCTTATGTGGTACAAAGTAATGTGAAGAAACCGAACAGTGCTGAAATCGGAAAGTCAAGGATTAGGGACGACTGCCTGAGCACACAAGGTTTAAATGGTAATATTCCCATTTCTAGAGGAATTATGTGGGAATTCCGACGAGGGCCGATTCGGACTGGATGAGAGCGTTTGTCTGCGGGATCAGGATCAGAGGCAAAGCCTACGCCCAGAGTGAAAAGAGAGACAATAAAAGAGGAATAGGTTTTGGAAAGACGATGATCAGCGAGGAGAAATGTTAAAAGGTGTTGACAAGGGGAAGAAAAAAAAAACCAAGCCTCTTTTCAATTCCAAAAGTTGTAGATTTTGGATGGGTGGTGATCATTTGTGATTTTGACCTTGTGCCTTGATTTGCATGTACAATGCAATCAGCCTGTAATCTCTACATCACAGGGACTGTTACAGATTTCACTTTCCTGCATGATTACGGGCATATATATATACATAGAAATATATAAAAATACAAGTTATCCTCTAGCTTTTGAGCCCCTATTAGTGGCATTGTATGTAACGGTGCTTTGCTCTGTTCCCCTGCTCTGACCCCCCCTCCCCAAATCTCACAGTTTCTGATGATTAAGTGAACTTAGAAATATCTTGCTCTAACAACCTGCACAGTTCCTGTTTATCATGGGAGCGAGGAAGCCAAACTAATTGCAAACGCTTCTGGACCTGTTGGATAGTCGAGTGATTTCAGCAAAAGCTTGCCTCGTGTTATTTATCTTTGGTTCTCGGATGAGCTTTCTTGTGCCAGACATCCCTACCTCTCTTCCTGGTACCTGCAGCAATACCGGGGCCATTATGTGCAAACTGAGCGATGAGACAAAGCAGTTTTCATTAAAAAGACATTTGATGAGGACCAGAGGCCTTGGATAGATGTGGCGCATTAGGCAAAAATGGGCAACTTTGTGGGGGGGAAGCTGGGGGAGGAAGGGTTTGGCCTGATTGGTGACTCATATGTCAATGTCTCAGGCTGCAAAGTGAAAAAAAAAAGAAGAAGAAGAAATTATGCCACTCAAGTAAACAGCGAGCAAAAGCAAGCCAAGGTTTAATGCTGATGAGAGGAAACCAGGTGTGCAGGCATGTATGCTAGTATGTCAGTGTGTGAGCGCAAGGAGCTGCAATGGACAGAAAGAGCGAGTAAAGGTCGGTGTGAAGTCATTTGCTGAATTTGTTGAATGCCGTCAAGTGATGCCGTGACTCTATTGCCAACACCTGTCAGCAAAGTAACACGAACGAACAGTGGGAGAGCACTCTTTCCCCGTTTCCCTCCACCTCTTTCAAAAATCTCTGCTTTTCCACTGGGATAAGAACACCACTCCACGGGACAGTGTAATCAGTCACAGATTAGTCCTGTCACGAAGAAGCATTTTTTTATTTTTTGTAGAGGAAACGTAATTCTGAGATAGCTAAACTGTTATTTTCTATGTGCACAGGTTTATTTAGGTTGTCAATTTTATCAGCCAAATGCAGTTATGTTTAAAGGTAGTCGGGCCTGAAAAAGCTACGTTGCCTGTCAGGAACAGTTCACACAGTCAATGAACGGTTCAGGTTTTGTTTTCAGCTTACAGATGAAAAAAATACACAACAACTGACAGTGAGTTTTATATTTATAATTAATTATATTCATAATTTTATAATTAACAAAGTCAGATGTATCATTAAACGCAAAATGGTCATTTCAAAATGATTTATTCCGGGAAAAAAGTGGTTGAAATCATTTGCATTAATGTGTTCAGAACAGAACTAGGATCTTTCCCATCCTCTGTGGGTGAGCGACGTAAAGACTCAACTGACTGAAACTCCACATTTTAATACCCAGTTTGTGTTAACTTTTTTTTTTCTTGATGATTTAATTTTTTTCAGTGTGCTCCTTGTGTTATGTATCAATTAATGTCACAAATCCAACAAGAATATCTCTAATCCAAAAGATATCCCAATTGTTAACTTGAACACACTTTACTTGGATTTTACCAATATGTAGCCCTGAAGCCAACTTGGGGTTAAGTGCCTTGCCTAGAGTTAAGATTGGCATGAAGAAGCAAACCTACAATCTTTTGATGCCTTCCTTACAAAATTAGTGAAATCTACATCATTATTTTTTTTCAATAAATCATTTAGTCACCATGGCAAAATGAAAATGACCATTTTGTATGTATGAGTCCTGCATCTTCCACCATGACTTCAGCTAAAAGACACAGCCCAGGGCCTAATTTAGCTTTTGTTGTGTCTTCGAACTGAGAGGCTGTTTGACTTTCACACACAAAACACCTCTTGGGTCTGGCGAGAACGGTGAGAAAATAGCCGCTTGAACAGCAGTGGTGTGGACCAAACGTCCCCGTTAATGCTGGAGGTCAGAGGAGAATGTCCAGACCAGTTCCAGACGGTTGAAATGCAACAGCAGCACAAATAACCACTCGTCTTAATATCATCCCTGAAAAAGGTGGCATTTCTGAACCTCAGAGCAGAAAGCCACACTGAGTGTCACTCATGTCAACTAAGAACAGGAAACTGAAGCTGCACAGTTCACACCAGCTTACCGAAATCAGAAAATAGTCATTGCTACCAAGGTCCCAAAAAGTTTCCATCTGCTCTGTTGGCCTCCGCTGTCTCTAGATCTGCATCCTATCATAGAATTTTGGGATGATGTGTCGAAATGGGACTTACTGATATGCAGATGGGAAATCTTAAGTCTAAATGATCAATAAGTCTATCTTTTGAGTTTCTGTTACTTTTAATGTATAACTATAAATCTTAACATAAACAAATGCTTGAAATATATCATCCTGTGTATAGCAAACCTATTTAATAAGTTTAACCTTTTGAAATTTACTACTGATATAAATGCACTTTTTTATGTATATATATTCTGGTTCATTACTATGCACCTTAATTTAATGTATTTTTCATCTCAGCAACACAGAAAACTTTCATTAAGACCTCTAAAAGCAATGCAAACAAGCTTCTTATTACAAAAGATGGAATGTTCCATTTTTAATCTTTTGTTCTTCTTCTACCTAGTCGCCTTTTTTTCAAAGGTGAACTGATGTGATCCGAGTACCATATATTGTCTCCAAGTAGTGAATTTTAATCTCGCTTTGCAAGCCTAACTACCTGTTCAAACACATCAAGAGAGAAAATGCAGATGACAGATACGTAAAAACATCTGTGTGCCAAAGGAGAGGAAAATGAGATATTTGAGAAATGTATATAAATTGACGTTGTGTGTGTGTGTGTGCACTATTTGATAAGCGCAGATGCACTCTCTCACACGTAAAACGAGCTCTTACTGATTCAGAGATGCCCCAGAGAAAGGAGGCTAGCCAGTCATGAAATTGCAAAATAAATGGAGACTTACTGGTCGGTCCAATAAATCATTTAGGGTTGTATCAAAACCTGCAGATAAGCTGTGTGACTACGTGCGGCTGGTGTGTAAGAGATGCACTTGGCAATAATCAAAATGACAATGCTAACCTAAATTAAGGTCTGGCTTCGATCACAATTTCAAAGCTGTGAAATATGAATATTTGTTCTCTATTTGTATATATGAATTTTAGATGCATGTTGTGACCAGGATTCTTGACTAAATGCAAACTTTTGCTGGGGTGTAGATCTTTGATGGCACAGCTAAATCTCAACCCAGTTTAAATTTCAGTAAAAGACAACACAAGTAAATGCAAAATGCAGTTTAGTTTCTATATTAGGATATTTTGTATTATAGGAGAGGGAAAATATCCAAGCCTACATGACCGTGGCTCTTTTCTCACCACTCTATATTTATCTGCTGCATGATCCTCAAACTGTTCAAGCAAAACAAAAGCTGTCTGCACGGGGCAGATTAATGCTATCGCAGCGCAGACAATGAAACCAAAACGGAAAACTGCATGACTAAATGCTGGACAAGAGCTGCAGTGCTAAATACGGCTGTGAACAGCTGTCTGTTGGTTGATCCTTAAATCTTTTTACTGTCGTGTTTAAATTAAATGTATTAAATATTGTTACCATATTACTTCCAACACATAATGACTTCCTACTTCATCTTTTACCGATGGTCACTCTGCCCGCCCAACATTCTCCATGACGACAGCCAGTAGCACACACAAAATCCACATCTTAAACTTTATTTAGTTTGCAGCAATTTTGCGTGTGCAATCGGTTGCACGCGCAATCGCAGGGGAACGAGGGATGGGTGGCAGAGTGAGTTTTATAAAAACTACCATAGTAACGAGCCATCTTGGAAAATACATAAAGCCACCCAGGTGTCCGTTTGACGTCCAGCCCTTTTTATTTCCCTCATCCATTTCTACATCAAATGTGCTTTCTGTTAATAAGCAAGTCGTTGTTATGATAAAACTTGTTTTAATCAAGAAAACTTGAGGTAACCGGTGAGGCCACACAGGTCAACTGTGCTCACAGGTTAATTGAGAGTGCAGTGTAAGAATGCACTGCTGAAAGGAGAGAAAAATAATCGCTACGCTCAGTCCGCTCCCAGGTGTGAACAAAGAAGTCAAGCAAACACTTGCGGAGGCGTGCGCAATCTTCTGTTTTCGTTTTTCCTGTTCATTTCTTTTGAAACATACTCATTTGTAATCCCATAAAATAAATATATCTCTTCTTGTTTACCATCCGCTGCTATCACATGGATCTGGCAACTGGAAGATCACATATTAAAATGTCTTCCTAACAGGGAGCTTTGGAATAGGGATCAATACATTCTCTCTGGCTTTTATCTCCAAAACTGGAAATGTGAAGGCGTTTGGATCCGTTCCTCGAGCCCAGCAAGTCTCGCGCAGAGTACAAAAGTTAACATAAAAAAGGATCCAAATGTGTAATTGGGGATGCAAGCCACAAAACAGAGCCTTATGTGTAGATCAAGCATCCGTTTAACCTTGAATGATCGAGCTTGCAAATCTGACTGCAGGGAGAAAGATAAGTGAGCAAAACACATGAAAGAAGAAATTAGGGGTGGTGGGAAAATGTAGCAGAAGGAGAAAACTCGAATGCAGGTTTGCTCACAACTGGTCAACAAACAAATGCATAAACAGATGCCTTTCCTCTTCGACTCTTAAAGCAACTTCAAAGGACATCCTCAAAAATAAAAGTAAAAAAATATCCACTTTGAATTGTTAAATAGCTGATTTATTTTGTAATGTAACTCAATTAATGCAATGTTGCGCGAGTTACAGAGCAAGTGGGAGAGAGCTGGTGGACGGCAGGGAGCTGATATAGTGAGGGGTTTTACTGGGTGGATCAAGGAACACGGCAACCTATCGTCAACAAAATAGTGCCCACTAAAACTGAAATGCAAACCTAACGACACATAAAGGTTTTAAAATACGACACACTGTGACAACCGGAGGGCGTTGTGCGGCCCACGGGTCCTCTAGGTGTCCCCTCCTCGCTTGGAGGAAGAAATTTTAAGTTAAGCATGCAAATCCAGATATAGCACGTTTATTTTGGAGGCAAAAAAAACAAAAAAAACAACAAAAAAACGGATTTAAGCAGTAGGGCATTAAATTAAATAATTTATGAACTGAAAACAGGCCTCGGAGTGATTGGGGCCTGAGAATGTAGGGAGTCTTAAAACGGTGGCTGCAGGCAAATCATTTTGTATGGGTAGCTATTTTAACATCCTCTTGTGTGCACAACGCCAGCACATAGTAAACAAAGAGATACAGAATGCAAACTTTTTAATAAGAAATGAACTTCTAAGCAGGACCTGGTGCTGTGCGTCACCATTGCAGTACCAGGATGCGTGCTGACATTATTGTAAAATGTTAGTTTTAGCCATCATGATAACTGCTTTGCAGACATTTGTTTCAACTGAACACTACTGTGTGTTTTCAACCGATCCCCCCCTGGCATTATGGAAAGTCTTGAAAGCATTGTGGGAAGCGTTTAAATTCCAGGTACTTTAATGAGTTCAAGACAGTTTGACACAACCAGCTAATATGACAAACAATCGGTCTGCACAACATCAGAAGAATTATGGAAATGCGATTGCAACATTGATTGATCAACCTATTCTTTTAAATTCTTTTTAAAAGAGCTCAGTGTCTATATTATGACAGTTTTAACAAATATGTAAAAAACATGTTTGTTTTTTTGTTGTTTTTTTTAAATAAAAGGTACACAATACAATTTTAAGGGTATAAGACACCATCGAACCCAGGGCCGTAGATAAACACTGCCTTCCACGGCTCTGCGATCTGAATGTTGCTCCATGTGCCAATTTTTCCTGACTTTTTCATTCTTTCCCCTGTTTGTTTAGTTTACTACTTTTAGAAATTGTGGAGTACTCAAACTTAGGAAGTACCATCTACGTAACCCTGAACAAGAATCAAACATGGACAACCAACATTTAGCTTTATATCGCACATATCTAGAATTCAACCCAGAACAAACTGGAACCAACAATTAGTTGGTTCAGACTTACTAACGGAATCAAACATGGAGAACTAACCTTTAGTTTTATACCTCACTAATCTTACCAGACATGGAGAACCGACATCTGGTTTTGTCAGAACAAGAATCCAGAGAAACCCATACTAGTTTATAACTTATTCTTATTAAACATGGGGAACCAATTGGAGTTTTATACTTCTAGCTTTTTGTCTTTTTGTTTTGTTTGTATTTCCTTGCATCACTTTGAACTGCCTTGTTGCTGAAAACATGCTGCATAAATAAACTTACCTTACGTGACCTTACCTTATCTACTGGAAAAATTATATGCAACGCGTGAATGCATAACATTTCAAATGCATGACAATCCTGCCAAACATTTTGTCCCTGGTCTCACTTTGCATGCCAGTTTGATATTCACGCTTTTACTAGATGCCTAAACCTAACGTTAATCGGTAATCTAAGAGCTCTAATGTTTAAATTAACAATCAGCTGTATTATCTTTCAATAAAGCTTCTATCGATTGGCCGTTGGTTGAAATTAATGAGGGGATAAAAGCTTTAATCCTCTCTGGGATTCAGCCAAAAATGTACCATCCTAGTGCGTGTCGGAGAGAGAGAGTAGGAGTTAGATAACCCACACTGACCTCTCTCTTGCCATATAATGAAAAGCTGTCTTTTTTTTTTTTTCCCCCAAGCAGAATCCTCATGACCCAAAGATCCTTCAGACTTTAATCTGGTGAAACAGCTGGGTTTCCTAGCAAGGATGTGTCTCCGTTTCGCTATTCTTTATACACGAACGTACACATTTGTAATCATAAAGGATATTACACTATCTGCTTGATCAATCAACTTCCCACAGGCACATTTACTTTTCTCATCTCAATCATGCAGCTAATAAACTTTCTTTTCCTTACTCAATTTCACTGGAGCGGTACTGCTGGAAGAGCACTGGCAACACGCTGCTGGCGTCTTTTTGCAACGTGCGCCACATTTTATTACTGATTACTGCAAAAGAGGGGGCTTGACTGTAATTTCCGTTGTGACTTTTCAGAAAATAATTTATGTAAAAAAAAGAAGAAAAAAAAAGAGAGAAAGAAAGACAGGAGAGGAAGAGGGATAGCAGCGGGTTAATGACTTTCTGTCTATCTTTTGACAAGTGAAGCTCCACATAAGCTCAGAAAACAACACATGATTGTTACAGCCTCGAGGGTTTGTTATTAGTGCACTGTGGCGCCTACACAAACCTGCCTACTCAACCTTATCAATATTCTTCTGACTCGATAGGAATCCGATTCTGAAAGAGGTAGGAACATGGAGGGGGGGAATGAAAAAAGGAGGTAAGGATAGAGAATGAGTGTAACAAATGGCAAGAGCCATTCAAGGATGAAGGGATGAATCTACAATACACAGAGGAAATGGAATCAGCAGAGAGAAGTGCATATCCTACCTGCTTCCTGCCCACTTGGTGGTCTCATCTTTTTGTCTTCCTCCCAGGGGTATCAGAGGTAGGCAAAAAGATGATAAACACTGGTGTGCAAAATGGTGCGAGAAATAAGGCTTTAGAGCAGCGACCTCATTCACAAGGGAAATGGCGTTCTTCCAACGGAGGCATCCTCTTTTTTTATTTGATGAGACGTAAGAAAAACTGGACAGGGAGTGCAAAAAACTGTGAAAGCGGTAATGCGGATGATGGAGTGGTTTGGAGAGTTAATGGAGAGTCGACTGGGGTCCGGCCAAATGGAAGTACCTTTTCCTGCCAAAGGAGGAGAAAAAAACCCCTCCAACATCTCCCCTCACTTGCATTGCTCAAACTTCTCAAGTAATCCAGCGAAGTAAAACAAGTCAGCAGTCATAAAGGAGTGATTCTTCTGTCGTTGTGTTGATGAAATAGTCGCTTTTTGGCAATCCGTGCCAGACGTCACTTTAACCTGTACACCGTTTGTCCCTCAGAAGACATTAAGAGTGATGGAGAAACATAAACATACACCGTCTTTACTAGTGAGTGTATGTTTGAGCCAAACGCTCAACATTAGGAGAATGTTGAGCTACTGGCAAATTTTAGACATAACATTATGAACTACATGGGAACAGAAACAAATATAATGCGTAGTTTATTCTGACGACTCTCCAACATATGGCATTTTCTGATAGATACCACTTCAGACCACAAATATCTCACAAACACTGTGGTTTTAGTCCTCACCGTTTGGCAAAACCCTGTCAAAACCACATGTTTGGCATTAACTCCTGCCCCCCATCACATGCAATAGAAAAGCGATGTTTTGCTGAAAGAAATCTGTCAATAACATTAAAGCTGATATTTCAAATATATATATCAGTTGTTTTATTATTACCTAATGTCCTATAAAAGAGATTCTGATTAAGTACTGCACAGAGTATTGCAACTAATAAGGGCAGAGAGGCCACTGCACAATGTTTTGTAGCAAAACATACAAATGGCAATGATTGTCTTGGAGTTGAAGCCATAACCTGAAAGAGGGGGTGGGCGGGGGGGATCATGATTTCACCTCAAACTAGTGACGGCCAGGAGCTCATAATCCGATTATTGACAGAAGAGTCAGAAAGAGTTACTAAATTAGTTCTCCAAGAGCGAAAGGTCATTCACAGGGAGCTTCAAAAGGTGAACAAAGAGTCTTTTTTTTTTTTTACATGAAAGTATTAAGTAATGCACTCAGTCGTAATGTGCAAAAACTCCCCGTTAAAGAAAAACAACTACTTTAATTACATGCAGTTGATATTTTGATTAAAAACTGCAGAAGATATGGACAAGCGGCTGAAATATTGGGAGAAAATAGTCTAATCAGAGGAGGTCAGCTCTTTGGTCTTTGGATGATATTGCACGCACTGTGTTTGGAGGAGGAATCTGAGCTTTTTTGTCGTGTTGTAATGTTATTCCCTCATCAAAAAGACACCTGGAGTGTTGCCTTGATTCCTCCGTGCATGTTTGAGAAATCCTTTAATCTCCCGTGGCAACCACACAAGGGTACCGAAATCCTTTTAGTCATGTTTGATATAGGCAACATTTATATAAGAACTGAACGTAACATAGTTACTCGATTGTGCTATAAATTGGCATAATGTGCCTGGAAAATACATAATACTTCCCCCTTTAAAAAAAAAGTGAAATTAGTTTCAGAAGTCGGCTATTAAACTTCAAGCATCCAAAAGAGGAAATGTATCTGACTTACCCACCATACTGTCAGGTCTATTGCGTGGTTCTGTACACGCTGTTTCCCATATGCAGCAGGGAAACACATTGTGTCTGAGAAAGATTGAGCCTCAGCTGGGCTGCAGTTTTCCTCCATGTTCCATGCTGTTTTAAGTTACAGCTGCACCATATCAGACGCTCTGTTAATCAAGAAATTAGAAAATAATGAAACACTAGTTGCTGTGGTAACCACTAGGGAGTAGAGGCTTAGGCAATAAAGGTAAGATTTTGAGCCTCAAACAAATAACGTGCAAACAATTATAGCTTATATCATAAATACAGCTCAGTGGAACAAATGTATGTATCGTCAGCCTTTTTTCCCCAAAAATTACAATAAAAGTCCCGATGTTTTATATTGTTGACCTACATACTTGTTTAATAGTACATTCATTTTAGTTTTGGTTTATTTCCAAATGATTAAACTGAAATATTTTTTCTTTTTTGACAAGCAGAGCTTCGAATTGATCTAGATTGTCATTTCAAATTTAGAACAGTAAAATGTGTCATTTTAAAAATCCAGTGGTTACCTCATATTGTATTATTCCTCAAAATTAATTAATTTAAGCTTTAACGGCCTACCTTTATTATTATTATTATTATTATTATTATTATTATTATTATTATTATTATTATTATTATTATTTCTGTTTGCTGCCTTACAGACAAACTCATATTTGGGCTCAAATGTCCCAATGGAGCAAAGAGGGAAATACGTGCTCGTTCATATACTGTGCACATGTTCACCGTAAGAGTAGAGAGTAGCCTTATAGTAATTCATTATCATACGTCCGAGTTAATTGCCTGTGCAAACACTTTGCTCTCCAGATTGATTATTTGAACAGCCAGGAAAAAAGAAAAGAAACTATTAAGATTAGAGAGGTTTTTTTTTTTTCAAAGAGAGGATTACAGTGTTTTTATCACAGCAATGGGGTGCTGTGTCTGTCGAGACAAAAATGTTTAGAAAACGTTATAATTTGGCTTAGTTGAGTTGCTTTGGGTTTTTGTCTAATTCTGTTGGTTACTTTCAACCTGTCTACTCACTGTGCATTTCCACATCGATATCTCCTCTGTATCTTACACGGACTGGAAAAATAGCTAAAGGTTGGGACTAAGCTAATAATACTAACTAATCCTTTTAATTACTGTTTTTCGAGGGTCAGGAATATTTGAAACAAAAACCAGCACTGGGCGGCTCTCCACTGGAAACCTTTCAAACCAGGTTGGAAATGTATTAAGACATTTTTCATGTGTTTATTAGTCACTAAAGAGTTGGGGGGTTTTTTGTATTTTTTTTTTGTTTTACCATCGTAAAATTACTCATTTTAAATTGATCGCAGACTCTTTAAAAAGCCTACTTTTGCATTTCAAAAACATATGCAGCAGCACAATGAGGATTCTTTGATATTTACTAGTGGAAAAATCTTTATACACCCGAATGGGAGACATTCAGACGCACTTCTAAAACAAAGCATGGAACAATGCACTAATCACCAAAACTCGATGATATTGTGTTTCAACTTCAACAGGAGAACATGGGCTGCACAGTCATCTAATCAATGTTAGCATGCCCCCTAACGCAATTCACTAAACAACTAAATGAATCATTTTAAATCACTTTCATAAATCACCTCTACGTCAACCCACTTGCCAGATTTCTGACTCTAATTCTGTTTTTTATTTTTTTATTTTTGCTGAACGGAAAACAAAAGCTTCAAGCAAAAGCTGACTCTCCACAGATTCCATCGATGTATTTTATAATGCTCTACATCAATATGTCAGGAAGATTTTTGTGTACAATAAAACAACAATTTATTGTTTTGATTACTCAGTGATCCGCCATATTGCTATTGAACAACATAGATATCAAATGCAGACTTCACATGGAATTTATGATGGCTCATCTCTTGCATGTTGAAAAGCATAAAAATGTCACACCTTTATCATGGAACCGGGCTTGTGTAGAATTTCAACATGTTCTCTTTGTCCTTGTGTGTGTGTCTGAAGACCTATGATCTGGTGATCCACCATGTTGTTACTGAGCTAAGAAGACAGGTTTGTGCCTGCAGTGTCAGCGGCGAGATGGATGTCAGCAGTGTGGGTTAAAATGTGTTTCTGCCTCCTGTCCTTGGGCATTTTTTTACCTCGTAGTGGGTTTAGCACACAGTCCTGGCCAGGGGGCACCATTACCGATGCCGTTTCACAAGGGAGTTGTGGCAAATGTACCTAGATGTAATGCACAGCAGCTCAGGAGATACAAAACTTCTCCCTCTTCACTTTGTATCAATGTTTTCTAATCCCAAAATGGTTGTAGTCTCCTGTTTTCATTGAGACGCTCCTCAACAAATGCACACAACAAGACGCATCTGAGCATGAATAGGTTAGCTTGGTGTGAAAAGAAAAGAAGAAGAAGAAAAAAAAAAAAAAAAAACTCTTGGAGTTGTGTTTCCTTACTCCATATCCAGAGAACAGACACCCCTGAAGGCATGGGATGCAGTAAGTGATGCATTTCACATGACATCCTAAATTTGCTGTGCTTTTTTTTTTTCTTCATAGTCGAGTGCAGATGGAGGATTTGAAGGATCAGGCTTGACACCTGTTTTTCATTAATGCTGCACTCCTGCATTCACTTTACATTTCTGTCAGATTAAAATGAACAACATTCCATGTTATGAGCAGGCTGGCTTATTAGAGACAGGTATTGTTTTTCACTTCCCGAGTCTCGGTGCACATCACCACACACAACAAAAGGTACCTAGCAGAGTTTCTGCTAGGATAAAAACAACAACAACAACAGCAAAAAGAAAACAACTAACAACAGACATTTTGGGTGTTAGCAATATGTTCATCTCTGGGACAGAGAATCCATCTCCTTCTCTGAGCGCAATGATGTTATTGAACATTACCATCATGTTTACACTTGCCTATAATTGTTTGAATAGACAAACGCGGCACCTTCGGGCATTTGGAAATTATTCCCAAGGATAAATCGAACTTGTGCAGCTGCACGATTCTCTCCCACGCTGATTTCTTTTGACTTTCCAATCGTGTCAAACACCAGGCAGTATTTTCCTGGCGTGTCCTTAAAATACATCCACGACTGTGTGACTCCAATTAACTCAAATGGGTCAGTTAACCTTTCAGAGGTTCCCAAAGCCATGACATCATCATCTGAGCTTTTCCTTCACTGTTTAAATAGACAGTAATCATTTTTAAAGTAAACTTCTGAAATCAAAGAAAGTTACAAAAAAAGTATCTACAGAAATTTTCTCAGGCATTTATCAAATTGAAATAACTTTGGTAATGCTAACTAATTTAACACAAGAGTCTTTGGTCCAGTTTAACTTTAGACAGTGAGGAAAGAATGCGTATTCATTTTTATACAGTATATACAATATATAGTAGTATGTAAACTTTTGCTTCTAACTGTATATTCTTTGATTTAAACCACTGTATGTTTATGCTTGTTGTTCCACTGAAGGTAAATATCCACCACAGCCTCAGCAGCCGCTGAGTTTTCCCAGCAGCATTGCTTTGTTTTTAACTCCCCCTATGTTCCAGATGAATACGACTAGCTTACTTGCTGAAGTATCCCCAAAAGCATGATGCTACTGTCTGTACGATTGTGGTTTATTGCAGGTGATGTGGAGTGTTTCCCTCCACAGTGAATATACATTTTGCTTTTATCAGACCAGAATATTTTTTGCAACATTCGCTGTTTCCGCTACATCATTTGAGGCAAGTCGCAAACAGGAATTGATGAATGATTTTTTTTTTTATCTTGCTGCTTTTCCATACAGCGTGAAGTGCACGACTGACCATTGCTCTGCCCCAATCTGGGCTGTGGATCTTTGCAGTTCTCATTAAGGTACTAAAGGCCTCCCAGTTGTTCGTCTGATTAATACTCACTTGGTTCAGGCTGTTAATAGAGTTGGATACATATGTTGTTATGTTTGTCTGTATGTGTGTTGAAATGACTTTAAACATACATTCACCAATTAGGCAACATTTGAAGGCAATTGCGACCTGGTACAACTGCACGTTTTCAGATTGTTTAAGTATCATTTTCTGCTCACTTCACAGTCATGTGCGCCTTTGTCTCGCTCTATCCCATTGAGTTGCAATGGAATACTCTAATGTCCAAAATGTGAATACTGACCATGTTTTTGTTCAAAATTTCTCTGAAAGATGGTTTTGCCACTGTGGCAGATGCCTCAAATATTTAGTTAGATGTACATTAGCATGAAGGTAACATTCATATATAGACTGCCTCATCTCATCCAACTTCTGTCAGATGTCCTTTCTACCTTAATGTCAAAAATTGCAATCTGCCAAATGTAAACATGAATAAAATGACTGGGAAAAAATGTGTTTGACAAGCCATCTGCCAGACCTTGTATGACAGCATGTACCAAAATAATCATGTAATAGAGACTATGCAGTGAGTCAATCTCTATATAACAGATACACTGCCTGTGGGTTCTGCTGTCTGTCAGTTGGACTCAAACAATAAAAAAAATTTTTTCATGTTCCAGTGCTGGCGGTGTGTGAATCATAAAGTTATTTCTGTAAAAAAATAAAAAAATAAAATAAAAAATTGCTCGTCATATGATACATCTATATCACACATAAACCATTCAAAATAACAGGGAATGTTTCGACCTTATTGGTCTGTGGTTGTCATCTTCACAACATGTCCTGAAGCCAAAGAAAAACCAGAAATAAAAATACCACAACACGGGTTTTTAGCACCTCGTGTTTCTGTGCATGTTTGTTTGCTTTATCAAAAATCAGATCCTGGATCTCAATGAGACAACCTGCACAAATGACGGTCAGGTACATAAAAATAGATTAATCTTATCAACTATGTATGTTTCTACATGATAGGTCAACATAATGGGAAAATAAAACCAAAACATTTGCATGCATGTAGAAACTCTTTTGTTCTGATGAAACCAAATTCCTTTTATGATAATTGACCTGTACTTGAGTCACGCTCCACCTAGTCCAGACACCCCAAAGTGCTTCACGCTACAATCAGTTATCCTTCTATTCATTCCTGGTGCTGGTAAGCTACACTGCTGCCACAGCTGCCCTGACGTAGCCCTCTACTTATCTTTTCTGTCTTCCTTTTCTATGTGTAGCCGTATAAGAGACCGGAAACCTCCCGGGAGTTCAGCAGTACCCGTCGCACCCAAAGAGTAGGGTGAATCAGTGCGGCTCCATTATCATGAATGTCACTCCGGGAGACCGTGCTCAGTCGCCATGGCAACTCCATGCTAACTTTTGGCAAGTGGTAGTTCTGACCTCCTTCATTACTGTCATGGGTTTCACCAAAGACTCAACACTTGTCCTGAAGACAGAATGTTCTTACTTCAGAGGAATCTGTAACGCAGACAGCTAGCATGCTAGCTCTCCCTGTCACCAAGCTTTTAATCCAAAAGGTGAAAAGCTGAATATAGGGATCGCCACTTTTTGTTTTGTTCTGTTGAATGGATATGGATGTTCAGAGTATAGCATAGCAAGAAACTCACATTATGTTATCTGCGCAGTTAACTTTAGTCCCTCCTAGTTCATTCTCTGAGTAATAGTCAGTTAAATATGTTGTCAGTCACTCACCTGCATATCGCTTTCTGCAGCCCTTATCAGGAACAAAACAACAAACAAAAAAACAAACATCATGACAGAAACTGTAGATTAATAAAGAAAGGCGCCTTGCTGCCTTGTTGGGTCTGGACACCCTGGAGGCAAGAGCAGAAGGGGGAAGATGAGAACTAAAGTTAGCTCCATCTAGAGAAACATTCTCCATCTCTGCCTGTACCATTGGAAAGCAGGAGGTTGAGATCACCCCGGAGGTGTTACATAGACCGCTTCAGGCTTTTCTTTGTGTTGCAAACATTAAACTCCCCTTTGCTTCGAGTTAAAACACCCCCAGTTGCAGCGCACTAGCTGGGGATTGACGGGAATACTGGACTGCAATGGAATGTTAATATTTGTGAGCAGGACGATACATATATCCTGAACATTTCTGATATACTACCTGTAATTTCTTATCTTGCATGAAACTGCTGGTACCTGGCACATACCAAACAAATATTACAAAATGTAGTAGGGCATGGAATTAATTTCTTTTATGATGGCTAGATGTGTTTTTTATATAACTTATCCTGAAACAAGAAGTGTAGCAATGTTGGGTTTATGAGAATTAGACATTTTGCCAAATTGATTCCAAGGTACCACTAATATCAAAAAGGAAGTAAGAAAGCCGATTAGAAGTGATGAGTAAATTTGTAGTATTTTAGATTTTGACCTGGGAGTACACAACTACAGTCTGGATCCTGTTAAAATTGCAAAATATTCCCATAAATTAATAGCAATAAAAAGCTCAGATGTTTTAGCCTAGTTAGTGGCTAACAGTTAGCCAACAGGTGGTTAAAATGACAGCACAAAAGATCCTTTATCTCTATAAGTTTTGTTTTCTCCTCCTTGTTAGTAATAATGACAAACAAAGAAAGCACTTTTAGCAGCTTTCTGTCTCTGAGCTTATTCTTATTCTTATAGGAAATATGTCAGATATTTTCAGTCACTCTGAAGACATAATTCAAAAAAACAACTCCACTCCCTTCGTTAAAAAAAAAAAACAACAAAAAAAAAAAACACCTAAATGGATGATGTCAAGCCTAAAGCACTCACCTTCATTTACATAAATTACAAAAAAAGAAAAAAGAGAAGTACACTAACACAGAATCTAAACAGTGATTCACAAAATTTCACTTTCAAGTAAATTTGTGAACTCACACAATGGCAGCTCGTTACGTCCTTCACTTTGACAAACCTTTCCATTCCTATTGTTTAAAATCCTTGTTCTCAAAGTTTGGTTCAAGTATCACTAGTGGTAATTAGGCTATAATTGTGATTTTATAATGGCTATCTCTACAAGTTTAATACAAGTAGCAAGTAAACCTTTGTAAGCTTGCATGAGATGCAAAACAGAAAAACAACAAACAGATAAAACCATGAGTTGTTGAAACACACACATCTTTTGTTTAGTTATAGCCATTAACAAAAATGAAGAATATTCCAAAGACTCTTAATGGTCACTGACAGTGAACCCGGAACAACCAACCTAATGGAGGTACACGTTACAAAACTCACTCTCATTTGTTTTTGTTTTTTGTCTTTATCTAACAGCCAGTAAATACTATTAGCAGCACAAGTCAATGAAAAGTACTTTTTTGTATGCTGTGCATTCAAAGCCTGTGGGAACATTAACAGTGGCTGCTATCTTTGTGGCTCTATTTCAAGCAACTGAAAAAAAGACATGTGAACATAAACAGCAGCGATTTGTGAATTTTCAACATTTCACAGACATATTGGAAGATAATGACTTTGTCAAATGAATTTCCAACTTCAGGGGAACTCCCTGTTTATTTTTTTAACTTCAGAAATAAAAAAATAAAAAATTATTTTTTAATTACCAAAAGAAAAAAAAAAAACTTTCCTGAAACGAAGCACAACACATTTTTGTTCTTTTGTTCATCTTTAGGACAGAATGTTCTATGCAGGAAAATTCAAAGTCCTGTTGTATGACTGTTTTTGAAATGTAAGCATCTAACTGGCATATAATTAATATTTGCATTTATCTGCATTGATCTAATTAATTTATCTTTGATCATTACATCATTTTAAAACTTTAAATAGGAATCGCTCAGATTGAAATAGTTGTATCTATTCCAACCGTGCTAATAAATGCTTAATCAAACATACTTGACAGAGTTCTGATTCATTAGCACAGGAGAGTGCTGTAACCAAAAAAATATGCATTATTGACTCTAATGGTAACCAAATCGAAGAGGGAAGAAGTCAAGGTCACTTTAGTTAAAACACCCTTTCCTTGGAAATCATCTGTGCTTGTCAGGCAAATTAGCTGGGGGAGTGATTATTTGACCATGAAATGCTGGTGGAAAGTAGGACTCTAAGAAAACACTTTAATACACATAAGTTTCTGGAAATGTAATTCGACAGCAGTGGTTTTAGTTTACCTTGCAGAAATATGTTTTCTTTAAACCTAGTAAAAAGCCTTTTGAGTATGGCCAATAGATAATGGCAACATGACATTTTCCGTAACTGACAGAGGTCGAGATTTCAAAAGGATTAAACACAGTAACTTTGAGCAATAGTTTCAAACTTCCTGTTATCTAATGGAGTTGCCTTGGGGTCAAATCCCTAACGTATTTATTCAAACTGCTTCACTAGTTTGAAGAAATATCTCCGAGGTGTGTATGGATTTACATGGCATGGAGGAGAAAGTTCACAGAATTGTAGGGGTATTAAATGACCAGCAACCACCAAAGTCTGGCTCTCCGTTGACAGACTTTTCCACTTTATTGTGGAAAATAAAGGTCACTTTTAAAGAAGCTTCTTCCGCCATTTGCAAAGTAGGCAAAAGATTAGATTTTTGAGTTTCTGATTGACCTGCTTCTTAGTTAGCTTCTGCTAACTAAGAAGCTACTGCTAAGTAGAAGTACTGCTTCTTAGCAGTAGCTTCCAATGCATCACAAATTTTTGACTCGCTACAATCCTTTGGACATCCAAGTATCGTGTAAATAGAAGGAGCCCTGTAAAGTTTTTCACATGTCATGCAACATTTACATCAATATTTAAAGTGATGTTACCATGAGAATTTTGTGAACCTTTGGATGAATAAACATTTTGCTCACAGCAAGTTTCTGCACATTCCACAACCATTCATTGCTATTTTAAGTGCAGGATTTTAGGAGCACATGTTTCTTTCGACACGCAGAAATAATTTCTTGCAAAAAACCCCATCACAAAAAGTGATGTTCGAGTGGTGTGGATTTTTTTTTTTGTAAACTTGTGTATATTTGTTTGTTTATGCATGAGTGAGTCATGATGACAGGGTTGCTGCTCATGAGGCAGCCGCTCTGGCTGTGTGACAGAATGAGGTCGCCCCATTGCTGAATGACACGCTCGCCATGTCAGCCTACTTTTTTTTTTTTTTTTTTTTTTCGCTCAAACACACGCGCTCACACATTTGATTGTACACACACCTCACGGTGCCCTAAAATATGCCAGCTTGGATAATAGTAAAGCCTTTGGCTGTAAAGTACTATATCCCCACTCACAAACATCAAGGAAACACAAGAGAGAGATAAAGAGCATGTATGTGCAATAAGATGATTATTTGTGACTGTTTGCTGAGTCACTAGAGAAACATTCTTCATGGGTATTTTTTTTTTTTTTTTTGCTCATTCACAAACTGTTACCATGTCATAAAGGGGTTCAGTTTGGAATAAAATGCAAAGATTGCAAGGAAGAGCTTGAGCAAAAGCAGACATTGTTATTGTTTGTTATTGTTCTTTCAAACAAAACCTTAAGTAAATGATTCTAAGAAAACGTCAAAACACAAAATCCTTTCACATGCGTGCATAGATGTAAACGTTTGCTCTTGAGAGCATGTGACTATAAGCACGATCCTTTTGGGATGCTTTTACGAAACGAAGATGTACTCTTGTTCAACTTACAGCGTCTTTTCTGCTTGCAGAAAGCAAGCAGAAAATTACTTCCAAGCGACAGTGGTGGAGGGATAACGCACAGAAATTGCTTATTATTGTAGTAGTTATTCAGCGAAGAATCGTACAAATGCACATACTTCCTCATCGCACCAAATAAATGTTCCTCAATAGTATTCATGTCTCCTGCAGACACAAAAACCGTTAACATTAGAAATGCCGTCAGAGCATTTCTGCATAAAACATGACAAACGTCTGACAAAAATCACACAACTCTTCAAACAGAGCTTTGTCGAAATAGTTTGATCTGAACCTGGAGGATTCTCAGATCATGGGAAACAGTACTGTGACAGAAATAATCCATGTCAGAGCAGCTTCTTGTGCAAAGTGTTCGCTAAATGCAAACAATTTAACATACAGAAATAATTATTATTTTTCAGTCTTGCTTTAAAAAATAGCTGCGTGTCTTTGTGAAATCCAACATTGGAAGTTCAAGGGATTTTTTTTTTTTTGTATGCATAAGTCACTCAACTGAAAATCTAACTCAGTATGATGGGTCGAGTCCATACACTTGTAGAGATAACTAAACCCTGGATAATATTCCAGACTGAGGTGTTTTTAGTCCAGCAGTTTTCAGGGCAGGAAGCATAGAGAGCAAATAAAACCAAAGACACAAGGAGGGAAAAAAAAGATCTCATTATAATTTAATGCAATCATTTTTGTTTGTTTGGTCTTAGTCAATCTGTGAAGTTCCATTGATTATACAAGACTAAAGAAAAAAAATACTGTCGGTTTCTGTGCTGCAGACTGACATTTGAATTTAGCACCTACCTTAACAACTATGGACGCTTTTCAATTAGTAAATGAAAAATAGCAATAGAAACTGCTACATTTACACAATGTTTAATCCAGGTTCAGTACAAACATTCTGTGTGCTTGTGTGCTTTTCTTTCCCTTAAAGAAATGTGTCACATGGAGACAAAGATACACATGAACCATCAGGCTAAATCACGAGCCGTTGCGGTAACTGCTGCCTCAGGTTAAGGCCTCCACACTTCTCAGATATTTTAGATAATTGAACAAATTATGTATGCCTCCGTGTCATGTTCTTGGGAAAGTGTGGCTTCAAGCATCAGGCACTTACTCTTGTGCCCATTATTAAAATTGAAAGTTCATTTTTTTTCTTTTTTTTTTTTTTTTGTTTAGCTGCTCAGGCATCATTAGTCACCAGGCAGACCTTCCCCAGGCTGCGCTAGCGTCTGTTCAGCCAACCAATTGCAGAAGAGAGAAGCTGTAAAGCCAAACATGAAGAGTGTCTGTGTTACACAGGCATGGGTCAGAGGACTTAGCAGGCGTAGAGTCTCATGTGAACATTTTTTCCCGTAGATAATTATTTCACGTTTTGATATTTTTTTTCCCTTTCTTTTAATTGAGGCACTTTTTCTGCCACAGATGTAACATTTAAAATGTCAAAGATCAGCTGAAGTTCATCTCTGCCGCTAAGCATAAATGCACTAAGATGCACAATCTCATTGATGCATAGCAAGGTTTTCCCCTTCACATTAAATTACTGTTTCATTCTTAATAGGACGGTATTTGATTTATCCTATTTACATTTCTAGATGGGTTGATGTAAAGATGATGGAGAAATTAGTTAGGATTGTTGGAGTTTGTTCATTTTTTTGTCTCTGTGCACCACAACAGAATATTGAAATCTTTAAATTTAGAGCAAATATATATATAAAAAAATCAACAGATTGCAATTTTTGGCATATGTAAAATACCATCAATGTGGACATTGATGTGCAAAGACCTGTAAATGTCAAGGGGTGGACAGACCACAACATGGAGACCCCTCATGCAGTCACATCATGCAACTATACAATTTATTTATTTACAAGATATTTTATTTTAAATTTTAACGCTAAAAAGGGGGCTTAGAGTAACTTTGGAGGGAACTTTATGCTTAAACAAACTCCCCAGTATAATGTACGCTGCTTACACAGGCAAAAGTATGGCGAGCCGGAATGAGCTGAAGAGGAATGATGGACAGCATAGCATACTGGGAATCTGTACTTGTTCGTTTTCTCGGTTCACCAATCACAAAGAGGCACCGTGTTTTTTAAACATATAATGTCCCATGACATGAGTCACGACATTGTGTAATGCTGCGGGGTTTTTTTGTTTTTTTTTCTTTTCCTATTTTTTTTTTTTTTTTTTTTTTCAGTTTGACACAATGTTCACCCATTCATGCATACATTCACATTCTGATAGTGGCAAGCAACCAGATTGGGAATGGGAAGTTTAACCTTCCTAGTCCTAAACACAGCGTCGGCGATCCAGCCAAATTTGCAGTACCATAAATCTGCCACACTTTGCGCTAACTAAAAAATTCCAATGGTTCCCATAAGGGAAAACATTGTGCTTTCCAGCCAATATTGGTTTATAATGGTAATTTTACCCCCACTGTAGCAGGGAGTAAAATTAATCTGAGGATCAATCTTTAACTGTAAAAATTGCAAAAATAACTTGCTAGATATTGAAAGCTCCAGTTGTTATGGATAAATAGGCAAATATAATTTACTCACAGGACATTTAAAGAACTGCATACAATTAATAGAAGCAAAAATATCCAGGCTGAAATTTTAAATTTAGCACATGAAGAATTAAAGGGTGGGAATTCTTCTGCAAGGCACTCTGTGCACCATTGATATATCACCGCATTTAAGGAAAACTGTTACAGTAACACTGCTTAGGCGACACTATTTTCATACGAGTCGTAGTGTGCCACATAATTGGAGACAAGTATATTCTTGCAGAATGCAGAATTTTTTATGCTTGTTTTACGGTTTAGTAATAAAACTGTCTGTGAAGTGCCAGCCTGTGCCCTCCTTCCTCGTGAATTGTGGATGTGGGCAAAGGATAAAATGCTACTGCAGCCTTTGCCTGCATGAGAAAGACTCCCCTCTGGACACATGCCACAGAAACAGCAAGGCTTGAAATTGAAAATTGGGATCCATCATCTAACAGTGTCCACAGAGTAGCTCCAAAGTGATGATTGAGAGCTCTGTGCAATACCCAATGGAGTTCTTACATGAAGCATCTGAGGGCTTTGAGGTCTGAAGAATTGAACACTTAGCCTGAGGAAGAACTATTTGCACAGCTATAAAGCTTTTCTTGTTGCTGCTGTTATCTGTACCTGTGGTGCGTGATTGTAACCGGTGGAGTAGTGAACAAGCAAATTGAAAATTGTTGTACTTTGCCGTGTTTTTTTTTTCACTTCAGAGAATCTATGTTGCTTTGTTTACCCCGATCTTCAAGTCTTGTTCATAGATTTCTGCTTTGCACTCATTCCGCCAGTGCTCTCCACGTTTTGGAACATTCGAATAGCAAACCTCCAAAGCGGACTGGAGAGAAAAAAGCTCAAATGGTATGTTTTTGTCACTGCCAGCAAAACAGGAAAGAGACACGTTTGTTTTTGCTTGACCAACAGTTAGATGGAATGTGATAACTTATGGCCAAAAAAAGTGAGCAATACACTTGGCGTATATAGGGCTTCACAGCATCCCTACGTGAAACCTGTCTTTTTCCCAAAGGCATTGTGTCATGATGAATTCACATAAAAAAATAGACAGTGATTTAATAGTTTGCTCATAGGACCAAGAAACAATTGCCATGTAAAATGTCTGTATTTTATATGAGCCATGTGTGGCCGTCAACAGCCTTTAGGGATCAGGCATTATACCATTGCTTGGACAATTCATTTTTGTTAATGATTTTAGGATTGATTGGCAATGGAAGAGGGTTTGTTCTCGAATGCCAAATCTTGCCCCAGCCACCTGTATGTAGCAGCTGAAATCAAGACTCCTCTGATCAGGTAAGTCAATTGTTATTCTACAATTTTGGTGAATTGAAGCACTGGTTTCCTTTGTTTCCCAGTATGTTATTATGCGAATTATTCGGTAACCCTGCTAGCACAGCTGGAGGATTTGTCTAAACTTTATTTTATGACTTATATTTTAGAGTTTTTTTAAATGCTGTAAATATTTTACAATGTCTTCGGCGATTGTATCTGTCTTTTGCTAACCACAGCGGGTGCAGACATCTTTGCGAGCTTTTTTGTGCCTGCTTTTTAAATGTGCTAAGTGGATGCAAAAACAGCAGATAGTTCAGTTTAAATAAGTCGCTACATTTTCATATCCTCTTACAAGTATTTTGTACTTTCACTTTGTTGCATCGCCACCATTCAGTCTTGCAGTCGAAAAGCACTGAAGATAGATTTTTTTTTCCCAGTCTAAGCCATGTTTCAACTATTATAAAATCATTTCATAAACTCTCTCACTTGGTGCTAATGCTTTGTCTTGCCCATCTTTGTCCTCACTCCTCCAGTTTAATGTGACACCAATGTTTTTTTCTGACTGTAAAAAGTGTGGTTTGCATTTCAAATACAGCTTGATTAAGTCACAAATTCCCTCACCCTCCTAAAAGTAAAGCACAATATGCAATTTGGAGATGTGTGCGCTTCTCCAAAGTTTAGTTGTCCCCTGGACAGTTTACATGTCAACGGTGCTACATGTGGGGCTAGCATGGAAAGCACTTCATTAAATACTGTGATGATCAACCTACTCAGATGTGAGTGTCATTAAATGATCAGATCTCTTGATAACACATATGTGCTGTCTGCAGTATAATATACCATCCTGAAGTTTTGTGCATATTCCCAGTAGACAGAAAACTCTTACACCACATCACGGATAATAGGAAGCACACCGTGTTCTTGATGAGATTGAGAAGACTTCTGCATGATCTTGCAGATGCCATGCAGGGTCATGTTTCTTAATGTTTGAAGTCTCATTTCAGCATGAATGGGATTTTCGTTGGTATCCTAAGCACAAAAATAACAGACTTTATTTAAAAGTCTTAAATACACGTCCTCTGGATGACTTGGAATATATTGCCCCTATATGACACATACAAAGCATATCTCAACATTGCTATTTTTAAACAACCAGGGTTGTTAAATATTTTCTACTTGGGACAGACAGGATATGCCATGGTTAGAGAATAACTATAACATTCTGTTCTCTTCTTATTTGAGTTCTGCTTGGCTCCTGACACTTTAAATAATGTAGTCACTACGAGGTGCTCTCTTGATTCTGTATAAATTTTTAAAGTTCAATAAATGTTCCTACCCACTGCCCATACTTAATGGAACCCACTGCTATTTTTACAAGTCTGGTTTTGGAACAGTGTTCAGGGCTGGTACAGTACATAACATTTGTACTCAAACCTTTGTTCTGTCATTATTGGATAACATCTTATCAAATTTTTATTTATTTATTTATTTTTTTTAGCAAAAGCATAGTGCTTTTGCTAAAAAGCACTATGCAAGTACAGGCCATTTACCGTGTGTCTCTCCCACTGGTTGTATTTTTCCATCCTTTCCTGCAACATACTCTAGCTAAATCTTGGTGAGATTGGACGTAAAGCCAGCAATTTTCAAGTCTTTCCACAGATTCTTTGTCAAAAAGATACTTGAGTCCTCTTTGAGTGTCTCTTTGGGAAACAAGGTTGTGAAAAACTGATCCCAACCATTCTATTGTATCTCAGGTGTATTGTTTATGGTGGTCTAGAAGAAGGAAGGTGAACTTCCTCCCAGTCTAAAGTCTTTTGCGGTCTTTTTACAAGGCTTTCCCCCCCTGTAGTTAGCAGACAACGGTTGTTAGCACTAGATTTTATTAGAAGATATTTAATCAAAAGGGGTATGAGACACGTTTCTTATGTTTTTATTTATGTCGAAACGATGATAAGCATGTATTGTCTTTCTTCTCCACTTTATAACGACACATTACTTTGTGTTGGTCTGTGACATACATCCTAATATGACAAACTTTAGGTGATTTTAAAGTTCTTTTTTTAAAAGATTTCGTATAAAGTGTTAACTACTATGCATATTTGCTCAATTAGGTAAGAAACAATGAGTTTTTATTCAAGACACATGCTCACCAGAGAGAAACTCAGGTTTTCTCCACTATTTTGTGAAGACAGATTGAGCAACCCCAGAGGAAAATCACAGGAGACTTGAGAGCTGATTGTGCTATTCAATGGAGGCGTTATTACAATCAGTCCTCTGCCAGAAATGCAGACGAATTACTGATGGGAAGTCATATAGAGATGGGACGAACCAAAAACAAGAAGCCCAAGGAAATGCTGACAATGTCCATTTCGGATTCTGTCTTCACCATTGAGAACTTTTAATTTGTTCAACTGTCATGGCTGACTACGTCTTCAAACCTTGAGTTGTCATTAAAGGAAGTGGAAGGCATTTTCGATTCCTTGTGGTAGCCCAAACATAAATGTGGGAAAGTGATTTATTTTTTTCCTTTCTCCTCAATCTGCTATCGACTCAATGGAGTATCATAGCAGTTAGTTTTAGCTTATGTCTCCAGAGCTGGACTGAGAGTGTGTCTGCGTGTGTGTGTGTGTGTGAATGGCATGGGGAAGAAGCGATGGGAGAAATTGGGCTGTCTGGCAGTATTATAGCAGCTATCAAACCCCGCTGCTGTAGCAGTCCTCATAATCAGAGCCGGGGAGGCAAATTGACTGCTGAATAGATTTTGGAAATGCCCTGTCAAAACTGAATAGAACGCTGCCTGGAAGCTTGTGACATCGCAATTTTTTTCTTGTCCAAATTATTCATTGTAATGGCGTGTTTGGGAGGGTGCTAACCTTTGACACATTAGGGGTGTGTCATTTATTTACAATAATGGGCTCGATTTTAGTCAGAATCTGTGCTCATAAACAGAGAGACTGAGGAAGACAAAAAAGAGGAGAAGAGGATGAATGCTTTACCTCATTTGACACAACCCACTGTGGGGGGATGCTACGATTAAAACAAATTTGCTCTAACAATTGAAACATGGCTCTTGCGCTACATTAAGGATTTGGAACAAGTCCGCCCTGCGGCATGAAATCAGTCTGAGTAGCCCCCCTGAGGGTCCTCCTTTAATTAAATCACCTACCTTTACGCCAGCATAAGGATCCACATATGTTCATTCTATTATGTGCAACCTATAGCAAAAGCAAGGCTAATAAAACCTGACATCAGCTCAAATGGGCTAAATGAGTTCACGGCTCGGCACACTGCTCACCATGCTAAATTGGCTAAATCCTGATCTATGCAGATATTACTCATCTATTGGTTTCATCCAGATCACGTCAGATGTTTTTATGCTCCAACACATCAATTGGGTCCAGAGAGCTTGCTCCCCTTGAGTGCGTGTGTCTGGCCTCCAACACCTGACCGAGTGGGCTAAATGGCCTGACTTTATAATATTGAATTTGGCAGGTGAAGAAATTAAGTTCAACCTTGAATGATTCGGAGTGGTCATAATTTTCCTTAGATGACGGTGGTGGTTTCCTGTCGTGGTGCGGGCCGTACTGTTTAGACAAGGGAGTCTGCCTGCCACAAAACATTTAGGGTAATAAAGCGTTGGCATTCCACCAGTTTAAAGTAAACCTGACAGCAAGGGCACATGAGGATATTACGGCTTGTCTGGAGGATTTATGGCATATTTAGCTCAATGTGATGAGTGCTCATTACTGCCAAATAATTTTGGTCAGAGAGAAAGTGCCAGGAAAACATTATTTTTCCCCACTCGTGCAACAACGGTTGTGCTTGATGCTTAAAGTGACACCAGCCAATATCTCTGACCTTCCATTTCCTTTTCTAACATTGGATAGAGTAAAAAATGTGACTCTAGATTTAGTTTAGCTCAGTTCTGATTAGCCAACTAATTGGTTTGATTAACCATTCCAGAATCATGTCGTCATGACTCTGGAATGGTTTGGTATTTTCTGTTTGTTATACTATTTCTCTTTTCTCTCCTCTTCCAATAATTTCTTGTGAAAAGACCAGAAACATTTACTGACCTCTGATAACAAAATTATTTTCCATCAAAATGCACCGACTAGTGTATTTTATACATTTCTTGCCATCATTATTTGAAAACATAAATGTAATAGCAGTACATAATAACTGTACTGGTTGTCGAGTCTCCTTACAAGACTATTATAGACTTGAGGGTTTCAGTAGTGATGGTTGTATTCTTCATCAATGAGTCACAAGCCATGTTTCAGCAGTTGAAAATTTCAAGTCAGATTAGGTATGTTGATCATGAGATTAGGTATGCTGATCATGATGTGAAAGATGGGCAAAGACGGGGTTTTTTTTTACCAAATGCAATTGTGCTTTTCCAAGTATAAACTCAAAAACATAAATGACTCTGTAACTGAAATACGCTTCCTCTTTCATCAACTGTGTTGACTCAGCTCTGTTATGGAAGATAGTTTGATAAAACCCATAACAGTGAAAATTCATCCAAATGTTCTTTGACAATATTGCTCGTATGAGTCACACACAGACTAAAATATATCAGTTCTTTACTTATTAGCTCCTCTGAAAGCCGAGTCTACATGTTTCAGCCTCTGCTGT
The DNA here is from genome assembly GCA_903067055.1 of Poeciliopsis paucimaculata. NCBI lineage: Eukaryota > Metazoa > Chordata > Actinopteri > Cyprinodontiformes > Poeciliidae > Poeciliopsis > Poeciliopsis paucimaculata. The sequence continues at coordinate 81,602 of CAEGAD010035367.1, read as the reverse complement.
GTAATCAAAAGGATCAAGTGCAGCACAAATCTAAGGCCATTTACAGCTCACACTAGGGTTTTTGTTGGTCTGATTCCTTGAACAAACCCTTTTTATTCACATGCTCTGTCTTGCATTAGAACTTCTTTTAGTTTAGAAATATTGCTGAGGTGTTACACCAAAAAAGTTGGCTAATCAAAACTAAGCTAAACTAAATTTATGATTAAAACTATTTTAAAAAGAAATCAAACTTGAACCAGATAATGAGGTCTATCCAACCCAAAGAAATTAATCTCTTTGCTTTGAGTTTTCTCTAATTCCAACGATATTGATTTTTAACTCTGGTTTAAAACTGTCCTCACTTAAACTTCTTTCCTCATATATTCACACTTTCCTCTGTGCTGTGGTTCGACTGTTCTTCTTTCTCCTCTTGTCATAAAGCGGTCTCAAACTGCAATCCCCGAGGCCCAGAGTCCTGCAACTTTTATATGTGTCCCTTGTCCTACACGCTTGAATTAATGGCAAAACTGCCTCTCTAGCATGCAGTCAAGCTCTACTGAGCTCTGCTAATGATCAAATATTGGAGCCAGTTGTGCTAAAGTAGAGATGTATCTTAAAGTTGCAGAACATCCGCCCTTGGAGACTGGAGTTTGAGACTACTGCCATAAAGCAAGGAGCTTACAACGAAGGGCAATCAATGGTCATTTTGTAGTTACTCGGTTTGTTAGTTGTTGCATAAGAAGGTTAATACTGGGAAATTGTGGAAAACCTATAAGATAAAAACCCCTTGGAACTATATTTAGATTCAGACCTTATTTACTGCTTCCCTCGCTAAATTAGACATATACAATATACCTTTTGAAACATCTTATTTTCATTCCAAATAATTGTTTTAACCTTTTTAGTCATTTTCTAATTGTTTACATCAGTACAGAATAAACTTATAGTATAGTAAATTGTTAATGAAGTCTCAACTTCTGTAATTTTAAAACAAAAGTGGTACGTTATCCAAATTTAGATAAAGGCCTCATCTAAAATAAAATAAAATGATTGAAAGTATTATTTTGTGTTCATATTTGGTCATACATTAAAATAAACTACACTTGCGTGGCAAATTCGTAGAATATTGTTTAAGAGAACAACATATTGGACAAAACCAGTATATGCTACTTACTTCGTCTTAAAATAAATGTTTGCAGGCCATTTCCAATCACAAGATTTTACCTAAATTGCATGCAAACAAGTACTTGGATATTTTTTATAATTCTCATTAATCCCTAAGATGTACTTTTGCAGGGTTTGACGGTGGCACAGTTGGCCACACTCTTGAGTGGAAGCAAGAATGTCCTTTATTCTCCATTTTTTCCGTGTGTGTGCATGAATTCTCACGAGCGTCCTCCCATATTTCTGGTTAATTGGCCTTAGTTTATCTGGTGTGCCAGGGAATAACTGGCCATTCACTCCCACGACTCTGGCAAAATATGTGGGAACAGACAAAAATAAAAAGAAGAACAAAGAAAAATGAGAAATGAGAAATAATTGTTTCGTAGACCTGAATAATTCATTTTGCAACCCAAATTGAAATTGCGAATTCATTTTCACGGGGATATTTTTTTCCAAGTGATTGATTTTTTTTTTTTTTTTTTAAGCTACCAACTTACCTATTTAATAGAATTTTAAAATGGAAAATTTGGCACAGCGTGATTTGAATTACGCACCATGTTACATGAGAATGATGTCCTCCATAATATCCCAATGGTCAAGATGGACTCTTTTTGTCAGAAGCAATATGCCAATTTCATACCCTATTTTCAGATAGACGGTGAGTCGCATTGTGAAGAAAAATATTTTTCTCGCCATTGGTAGACAATAAAGAATCTGTTTCCCAGGATTGCACCCTCAGAATGTGTCCTTTATGGTTCCCTTCCACCACAAATCTTCTGTCCCTCCCTACAACACTACTTCAATTTCAGCTGATATTTCAAACCCATCAAATGATTTCCAGAGTCATTTCAGTAAATAAGAGACATTATATTGCAGATAGAGGTGGCGGGAAGTATACATCCTCCCTGGATATCATGTAATCGTAAGAAAGCTTTCTGCACAGAATGTTTATGTTTGTGCTTCAGTGCCTCTTTGGGCCTTTAATCACCGCTCCTTAGCGAGACCACTGATTTCTCATTACTGGCTCCTCGGAGCTACTGACAGACACATGCTGGGGACAGGGAATGACATGAGCCCCCCAAAATCTCATTACCGCCAAGTCACATAGATGGGGGAATGACGCAGAATATTCACTCCTGCACCGTCTTCATTACACGTCCCACTGTGTAACTGAGGAAAAGAACTGTTTGAAGACAAATGGTCTTTCCATTCTTCGACTACTCATGAGCCAGATTATCAAAGTTCACAGTACCCTTACCTCCTGCGAATGGGTAACAGACATTCAATTGAGAACTGGCATTACAGTGCGATGTATTCATAACGTTTTGCATATTTTGCCACGTTGCAACGTCACTGGGATTCTATGTGATCGAGCATTGTTTTAAAGCGGAAGGAAAAAAAAAACAACAAAAAAAACAAGCTTTTTATCATTTTTATAAGTAAACACCTAAAAGGTGTGGTACGCATTTCCTGATTTCCTCATCCTGACTAGTGACCCTGATTTCCAAATGAAAGACAAATTTTGTTTTCATCTTAGAAGACGACTCTGGACCAGTAAACAGCCACTCCTTTTGTGGCCTCTATTCTCCATTTACATACAGGACTTCTGAAGGCAAATTTATTTAACAAAATTTTATACTACCTAGAAGAGAGTGGTGGAAAGAAATGTATGCAAGACTTTTTCAATTTCTACTAATAAGAAAGTAAACATATTTTCTTTTCAAATTTACAAATATGTCATTTTGTGTTGATGAATCAGTTAAAAAAAAAAAAAAAAAAAAAAAAAAAAAGATACATCGAGATGTGTAGTTGGCTAACATGGAGACTAATTTCATTTTAGTCTTACATGAAGTTAAAATAATTTTTTCTCTGTAAGCCAACATTGCTAATGGTTTTGGGTCAGGGTCAATACAGGGGCTGCAGCCATCATCGGTTTCTGTTTGATGAAAGATGTTCAAAAAATAAACCTCTCAGCAATGTGTTGACCTTCTGGTGGCCTTAAAACACTACAGTAAGGATTTGTTTAATTAAAACTACAACCTTTCAGTATTTGAAGGAATAAATTTGTAACAAGCTCTAAAATTAACACTTCGTCATTATTATCTTTGAGATTGAATTCAGGTTCTAGATGAAAGTGCTAAGAAGTGCCATTTTTTTAATATTACTGCATTACAACTAAGTCAACAAATGATTTAATTGAGCTGCATTCATAAAAGATGTGCACAAATACATGATTCTCTTAAATTTCAAGAATGGCTCCACAGATTAGTTAAGACAATGGTTCCCAAAAATTTTCTAGGTCTCCTCTGAATTACAATAACACCCCAAAAAAAAAAAAAAAAAAAAAAAACATGGCACACACATTGTGCAACCAGACATAAACCTATACAGATATTTTGTTTTCAGACTCCACTGAAGTTTATTTCACCCTTCAGGTTGCAACAAAACACTACAAACCATCTTTACAGTGAAACACTTTTGTGTAACTGTATTATTATTATTTTTTTTTATTCATTCATACCGCTTTCTGCGCCTCCTCTCCCCCTGCAATTGCATTGTGCCCACATAGGGGGCGCGCCCCAAAGTTTGAGAACCACTGACTTAAGACAAACAATCAATCTTAAGGAATTAAAGAAAATAGAATCTAAGGTTAAAACAGCATCATGAATTATCTTAAACACAGATAAAGAAAACAAACACACACTGTTAATTTGTTTCAAACATGTTCATAAATAGAGATTTCATTTGAAACTAGAAAGTGTGCATTCCTGTGAAAATGCTGAATGGTTTCGTTGAAGATGCCAAAATGTTTGAAGTCAACTGCTGAAGACTTGCAGAAATGCAAGAAATAGGCAGAAGCACCAGAACAAATTATAATCCTGCAAAGTGCCCAGATGGGATTATTAAAATGAAAAAACTGTTAGAGGAGTAAAAGCTTTTGAATAATGGAAAAATTCTACGTAAACCGGAAGTTTGCCACAGTTTATAAGGTGAAATTATATAAAAGGCTAAAAGCAGCTAAAATACTAATAGTTGCATATAGGCTTCCACTTGCATGTTGAGTTACAGTAATATATTACATGCAATGTAAAAAAAAAACTTCATGTAAAAACAAAAATTTGAAAGACAGAAACGTTCCCCTATTCCTTCGAATAAAAACGGTGGGTGAATGAAATCCATACCTTTTACGGTTCCTGAGATAACATTTGTTTGGAGGCATCATTAGCACGGTGACTACAAAAAACATGCCACATGCAGCACGAAGAAAACGATGCCAAAAGTTCAAATTATTCCCAAGTTTGAAACGGCACAAAAGCTGTTTAACTGCCTAAGTTCAAAATGGCCACTGCCTTGTGTCCTCCATGACAGCCCTGATACTGGATGATTGATCGTATAAAAGTTGAATGATGAAAATAGCACAAAGCATGCAAGAGAAGAAGGGCGGCAAAATTTACGGAGCAACCACAAAAGTGGAACTCAATAGTGTGAATGCCTACAGCATTCAATGGGTAGGGCGGAAAAGTGGAGGGACCAATGGTTCTAATGCCATGCATGATTTCAAATTATGTCTTGTGTCATGAGGCCCTTCTAAGGATGGCTTTGTAACGTCAGAGTCCATGACATCACTGATCAGTTAGTTCTCTGGTCAGTTAACACAAAATTCATTTGGACGTTTTAGCTCAGCTCAAAAAAAGATGAGTGACGAAAGCTCACAGAATAAGGTGGATGTGAGACCTAAGGTCTCATTTTGGAAAAAAGTTAGAAAAAAATAAATAAAAAAATTCTCCAACAAAGTCCATCCTGGTCTACGAAGCCTTTACAGAAAGAGGAACTTTCTCAGTGAACTTCTTTGGCAAGTGATTGAAAAGCTGCAGATGGACCAACTCAGCTTCTTGTGAGAGAAACCCTTCGGGAAGAACACCGCAAAGTTTTGCCTTTACTTCTGAGAAAAAAACGGAGAATTAAACGTGGATGCTCTCTCAGAGGTGTTTGAAGAGCTACTAAGTGAAAATATTGCTACAGATGCATTCCACTTTGAATTTTTCCACAATAACTGCATGTCCTTCTGGGTAATCATGTGGTGCAATTAAATTCAACCCAGTAACAAATGTCACCTGGAGAATCCTGTTCCTCCAACGAAAAAAATTGCAGCTACAAAAAGAAAGATCAGAAAGATTTTTTTCCTAATGAGGACTTGTATTCAGATGAAAATTGCATCAGTGAAGACTATACTCAGGCAGGCATGGACCCCAAACAATTTTCGAGGGATGCGAATAAGATGGGTTTCAAACGTGGAACCAAAGATGAAAGAAGAGATATGGTGGAAAAAATTCTTTGGAGATTTATTTGTAAGTCTAGTTATAGATCTATATATGCCGCTTACAAAATGAAGCAGATCAAGCCTGTCCAGAAAAAGCTTGCTCCTAAACTCTGCCAAGACATCTTTTAACTTCTCTGATGATGTATTTAGACAATTAATGTTTAAGATGGTAAAATGTGACAACCCAATAGTTACTTACAAGCATGTACCGTATTTCAGAAGAACCGGGGCACGTTCAGGAAAATTAAGCTTCAGAAAGGCATGGAAGTCCATTCAACATGCTGTCTGTTGTGAAGATGATTCAGACGTTGTTCAGAGGCAAGAACCCTCTAAGAAATGTTGAGCCTCACCCAGCCTCTGAGTCAGCACTGTCCTCCGCGTCGGGACCAGCATCCGAATTGGGACTGTCATCGGAATCGGAACCGGCCTCTTAGTCCCTCTGAGTCAGGACCAGCATCCGAATTGGGACCGGCCTCCGAGTCCCTCTGTGTCGGTAGGAGTTGAAAAAGACAGAAATATCCCCCATTCCTTCTGATAAAAACAGTGGGTGAAATAAATGCAAACCTTTTACGGTTCCTGAGATATCAACATTTGTTTGGAGGCATCGTTAGCAGTAAGTTATTCCCAGATGTTACTTTTTGTTACACTGAATGGCAAAAAAAAAGAAGTAACTAAAATACATTTGTTTATTTGTTTTTTTTTGTAGAGTGACAAACATTCAAGAAAAAAAAACAAAAGAAAAAAAAAACAGACGAAACGTGAAAGTAGGTCTTCATCACGTCTAAATTAGACATAATTTCTATGTGGATGCGTAAGCTCCTAATTGCTGTGCAGACTCATTAGTCAGCCAATTTTCTAGTATTTCAAGTGGTCTCACTCACAAAATGACCAGGTGTATTTGTTCTCTCTTTTTTTAGAATCAAATTCCTCAGACAAAATGCTAATCAGTATGCTAATCACACCTATTTAAAATAAATTGTGCCTTAATTAGTCTTGAGTGGTTTTGATCAAAAGGGAATGTGGGTGGGTTTTGCATGTTGGAGCAGGCTTTGGAGCATAATGTAGAGGTAAAACAAGGCAATAACAGTGAGCTGATGCATCCACTGAGGAAAGGAGCGTTCTCATTGAAATATGGGGGAATGAGGATCTCAGAATATATGTTTTACTTTTGGATTGTGAATATCAGTAACAAACCAACAAGGAATAACGAACAAAGTGTTTTTTGTTCTGCCAAAATGGCCCAAGATCTGATCCAACAAACCAGATGCTAGGGCTAAAATAGTAGAAGAAGGTGTTGCATCAGCAGACAAAAAATACATAACAGTTGTTTATGAGCACCAGATGTGGATCATGGACCGATGAAAGAAGCAACCTGGCCTGATGTCATGTTTCATTTACGTCAGAGAGGATGGCTGCTTGTCCTGCACACACTACGGAAATAAAGCAAGTTGGCAGAGGCACGGGACTTTCTCCTTCTATTTTTAACAACCAGTTTATTAAAGTTTTAGAAGGGTTCTTTTTCAACAACTCACTGAAAGATCCAGCACTTTAATATTATTTCAGCCAGTTGACTATTGTATTTTCCAGTTTAACAGTTTTGGTTGATGTTTCTGAGATCATTGCTCTCTTGCATGATCCAATTTCCACCATCTCTCCAAAAAGAAAGCATTTATTTTTGGAGAGGTGGCCTATTATTTAACTACAGTATATGTTAATATACAAACGTTGTTATGGCTCTGTGACAAGTCCTCGCCATTCTTTCCATCTCGTCAAAAAAGACAAAATCTATGTCGTTTACTTCTTCCCAGAGTTTAGGAGCAAACTTTTTCTGGACAGGCTAGGTGTGCTTCATTTTGTAAGCGGCATATCTAGATCTATAACTAGACTTATAAATCAATCTCCAAAGAATTTTTTTCCACCATATCTCTTCTTTCATCTTTGGTTCCACGTTTGAAACCCATCTTATTCGCATCCCCCCAAAATTGTTCACTGCCTAAGTATAGTCCTGAGTAGGCAATTTTCATCTGAATGCAGGTCCTCATTAGGAAAAAAAGTCTCTGATCTTTTTGTAGATGCAAACATTGATATGCAGCGTTTGTACCGACAAATGTTTGGCTTTCTCCTGACACTCCTGTACTCTGACCAAAAATCTTTTCTTTGAGTGAACCACAAGTATTCAAACTATGCCGTTTGGAGGCAAATGGCTTAATGCAACTTTGCATACAAGCTCTTAAACTTAACATGCATTATGTGCCCCCATGATCTTTCCAGGGATGTTTTCTTCTGGAAACCCTTCCACTGAAGAAATAATGTATTTGCTTAGTCATTCTCCAATCGGGTTTTGCATTCATGCCAACTGAGGACTATATGCTCCACACAGGCAAATTTCCACTTTCATAGAGGTGGTCACACTTGTATTTAATTAGTAGCACCAAGCTGCAGTGATGTCAGTAACACTTAGAGTTTCCAGACAGTAGTGGGCCACACAAAACAGGCACTAATTACAAAAGGGTTTTGTGCTGTTGTAACCATTAAAAATCTCCCCTTCTGTTCAACCTTATAAGTGGAGACACCATTGTTGATATTACCATTATAAAATAAGTATTGGCAAAGCTCAATGTAATTTTCACAGGTGGCGGAGCGTTGTTGTTTGGAGCTGCTGAAAGTACCTTAAAAAAAGTTACTTTTAATGTAACTTAGTTACTTTCCAAATCAAGTAACTAGTAATTGTTACTTTTTCAAGGAGTAATCAGCGATCCAATTAAAGTTAGTTTTTCAAAGTAACCATTACATCACCGCATTGCTGCCCCTTTCCTTTTTAAATCATATGGAAGCAGTGAGGCTGTACTTAAGCATTTTACACTGTATAAATGTTTTCTGAGTGCATACTTGGGTTCAGTTTAATATGGTGGTCACTAGTGATTTACTCCAGTGTTCAACCAGACCCTACACCCTCAAGAACAGCAAAGTTAAGCCACTTATGTTTCTCTTGAGCAGGCGAGTACACCAAAGTACAGACTAAAAAGCCCCCAACTCTGAAATGGGCAAAATAGTTTCAGTCTTTCTGTAAGGTATTTTCAACAATGAATCCTCAATGGAAAATGGCTCAAATGGTAGCGATCTCACATGAAACAATTTAGACAATAACTACAATTACTGGGCAACTTTGCTCTCTCTGACTCGTTTATGTCTTTCATAAATCACAAATCATAATTTCTCTGGAAAAGTGTTTCAGGTTGTTGTACACATGGGCTATACCTCCTTAGAAATCGGTCTTTCACATTCAGTGACTTTCAGAAAGGAAATGATTACTTTCTACGCAGGCTGTCAGAACATATAAAGTGTATGACCCTGGAACTGTTGAGATGACTCCGTTTTATTTAGATGCCTTTGAATACGTCAACATTTTTTTGCTATAAAAACTTTATATCAAAGTGTTAAACTGAATGTACGTATGCTTTCTGATCCGTGTGATTAGAGCTTGGACTGCAGCTTCCTTCAGCAATTATTACTATTTTGTATTTAATGGTCTCTCTCTGATGTTAAAAGTCAAACAAAATAGTTGAACCCTCAAACATTGAATGCCTGTGTCAGATACAAATTGCCAGTGAGACAACTTTGAGGTTGGGTCTTTAAATATTGAGCCATTTCTCCATCCACACACACATGAGAAATGGATGTTCAGAACATCCATTTCTGGTTGTTGACCAGATCTGGTTTTATTGAAAAGTGACAAAACAAGACTCCAAAAGTAAATTATGTCTTACTACTTTATCAAAGACCATTTTCTGGTGTCAGAACCAGAAGGACCTCACAGGCCTTCCTCTTTTTAAACTTTCCTTTCTCTTCTCCAAGTTTCAGTTCTAAAGTTAAACCAGACATTTTGAACTTCAAATTGTAATCCTGTTTGGCTCTAAAACATAAAATGACAGATTATGACACCTGATCACACTAAAATGAGTCTGAGTGACTACATGGAGGTTGATATAACTTATAGGATTGAATTGGCCATGTTTCATACAAGTACACTGAGAGTGTTGAAAATGGTGTTAAATGATAGATGAAGATCCAGAACCCATTTGTGAAACATTTAGGCCTCAAACAATGAGTAACATCGTACTAATGTACTGCAAAGTTAAAGAGTTGGAGCATGATTTAGAAAATCATTTCCAGATACTCTCTGTGAAAATGTTGTTTTATACCAACCCAATAGTTGGACATGCACCCAGCCACAGATTGACCCTAAGCACACCCACAGACCTTAATTTTCTTTTAACGCCACATGCAACCTATCCCTTCCTTTCTTTCTTAGGTCCTTCACCAGTTGTAAAATGGTAGGAGCAAAGAAGGTTTTGAACTGCATCTTTATTCATTTGGTTGCAGGGGATAAAGCAGTCTGAACAAGTTGACCTCTCTTTCAATCATTCTACATTTGCATCTGAAAGGGACTTTTATACAATTCAAGTGGGCTGAAGAAGAAAGTAAGAGGGTACTTTAGCAAGTATTGCCTTCCACCATTGTTCCTCGAGACATATGATTTCCGTTACTTAGCCTAATACATGAGCACCAGTACATTACTTTTAGCAATTTCATCAAATCCCTTTCGACACTCACTCCCTTTGTTTGAAATCTGCTATACGAAAGCATGTGCATAAACACAGAGAAGCGTCACCTGTACCGCTTTGTGTGTAGCTATGGCAAAATTTAACACTAATTATGATGTACTCAAGAATTCAGCTGTCATGTACACTGTGTTTGTAGGAACAGTAGCAGGAAACTTGTGGCACTAAATAATTATATACAACGGGTAGGACGTTAAAAGATGGAGGTGGGGGAAACAGGTGAACTGGAATTTAAACTAATACTGTGGGGACAACTTCCAATCTTGTACATGCAACCCAAGTAGTTCTTTTGGTGAGAGTTTACAAGCATTTAATATAACATGGTCAGCAGATGTTAACTTGTAATCATTTTCCACCACAATGTTTCGTTAGTCTGTGTTGTGTGTGCTATCCTTGGCTTATCCTTCACTTTATTAATATTTCCACACTTTTCTGTATTGTTGCTGGTTCTGTTTGTTTTTTGTTAGAAGTTTAAAGCTATACTGTTGGAAATATTAGTCTAATTATACTAATTTTAATGATGTTTAACTAGCAAATGTTGAAATATTTGACTGATCATGATTGTTTTGAGTAAGCCTCAATTCAGGTTAGAGTTAGACTCATGGTTTAATCAATACTACTTAATCAGTAGTAAATTTTCTTAGATATACTGATCACGATTTTGTTATGATTACTCCATGTAGTAGAGCTTTTATAATGGATTTACAGTCTTAATTGTGTACAAGTCATATATCCATCTGAAAAATGTTTTAGTTTATTATAACCAAAGAAGCAGTACACTAATCAGAAAATAGAGTGTAACAGATGTTTTGGTACTGAAACTGCTCATGTCTGTTTTATAAGAGTTTGAAGATATTATATGAAATGTGTGCCAATTTTTAATAATCAAAATCTGTTGTTTTGTGCACTGGGTCAGAGAAGTCGGGAGAGCTCTATGCATGACATTAACAGACTTGGGGAGATGAGATAAGCAATAGGTAGAACCAATTTGAGGCATTTTAAAGGGATGAAAAACACGGATAGTTAATAAACGTCAGTCCTGCTTCCTTTGAGTAAAATGTTTCTGTATAAAATGAACGCATCCATTGTTTTACACCCTGGGAAAATGCACAGGGAGGATGGCTTGAACAGTGAACAAATTCCTCTCTTGACCTAGGTAACACCTGCATGCTGACGCACAGGCAGCACATAATGACATGGTGCTGTTTGTACGCAGGACACCACCTCTAAACAGTGCATCAAAACGTAGCAGACTTAAAAGAACCCGCCTTGATATAAAAGTAGTTGAGCTGAAACAGCTCGTCAGATTACTGGGTGGAACTGTCTTTTACCTGCCACACAGTGGACTCTGAAGGTGTGTCTTTGTATTTTGTATATTTTTTTCTAAGGGAATTAATGTTTCTATTTCAGCTTTGATATCTGATGACCATTGTTGAGCTGTTGGTATGATTTTATGCATTTGATTGAATAAATTCTGGTTGATTGTGAAGTTGAACAGTGACTGTTGTCTGTGTGGTTTCACTTTTACACATGACATTAACAGACCTGGGGAGACAAGATAACCAGCAATGAGTAGAAAATGTCTCATTTCTCAACAATACATAAAAAAAAAATATCAAAAGGTAATTTCCTGTTTGCAGGTTCTCTGTTGGTTTTCTGGCTTCCTGGTACAGTCCAAAAAGACGACTGTTTGGTTAGTTGGTCGGTCTAAATTCTTCTAAGGTGTGAATAGAAAAATACATTTTGTTAATAAAATATTAAAAACAGTGCTGGGTTTGGATTAATTCAGACATTAATGAGCACGTAACACATTAATGCATAAGCTACTGTTAAATATGAAAAGCTATTGGAAAGAAAATTAAGGTTTTATTTTTTTACAATACGTTTTTAAAGTCCTTGTCCTTTGTAGATTAAATTTAGTTAGTATGTTAAGGATTGAAGTTTAGATTCAAAACAGTTCCTTTCTGACATGACCAACACATTTGGCAACACGAAATGGAAACATAATCTCTCAATTTTATTAGCGTTTAAAGGGTGATGTTATTTCACAATTCAATTACACTTTTTTTTTTTTTTTTTTACTTACATTGGGATTGCACTTTTGTTCTGAATTTTTCTAGCATCACGTTAAGGACTTTCCAATACTTAAACTGTATAAACACCAGATCATTTAAAAACCTCTTTTATTACTCAAGAGCCACCAAATCACTTTAAACGGTCTTGCAGCAGTCAGTTGTTATTCATAAAATAAGGGAGTATGAATTGGACGGCATTAAGTGAGTGGCAGTTTAATTTTCACCATATGTATCACAGGCTTTCTATATACCCTGAAATGGTAGCCGCGGTGCCATCACCTGTGAGGATGCTCCTGCTAGTAACAGATTCATTTATGACGATATGTCAGAACTGTGGGACCAGGGTTGTGCTACATAAATTTTTATTTTCAACTTGTTTACAGATTTAATAATTTTTTCTAAAGCTCAGGATATTTGAGGCCTGCAAGTTCTGCTGTCATTACTTGCAGCAGCACTAAGTTGCAATTACGAACAATCAAGATTTTGTGTTTTTCCTTTCTGTAGGTGTGTGAGTATCTTTTCCGTTGCTGACATTTCTCATTTTATTGTACAATTCACTTGCCAGAGTTGTGCTCCAGAAGTCCCAGAGGTCAAAACTGTTAGTTTTTAATCCAATTTAACAGAAAAAGTCACAGCAGTTTAAAATACATTTTGAGGTGATGTTGGCTTTCTAATTTGTCATTAGAAATGAGTATGTTAACCTTGAATGTGATTGGAGCTATGGGGATTCTGTGAAGGACTGGGTTACATTTTTTGTCATGATTTGTGGTTGTTGAGTGGTCAGGCAGACATGGTAGACCCGGGTTATGGAGATTTAATGATGAAAAATGCAGAAATCCCAGCAGCACAAAGTGAGCAGAGCCAGTAGCAAATCTCTGGTCGCAACTGATAATCAACTGAAGGCAGACTAGGGACACAGGTGGGTTAAAATACACAGGGAGACAATCAGGGGAACTAAGGGACATGTGTAACTAATCAAGGGGTAGCCAGGAGACTCAATTGACACAAATCAAAAATAAACACAGAAAAAAAACAAATCCTCAGCTTTTTTTATTACTATTTGTTAAAACTATGTCCTGACAGTTTAATATAAGAATATAATTTTCTCTCCTTGATGTTGTAGACATTGTATTTATCTTGGCCAAGAACAAACAATTGTTAAATCACTCCAATGTTTGTTCAGCTAAACATATAAACACTGCAGCAATGTAGTCTGCAAACATCACCCTAAATCTCCTTAGCGACTTATTTCAAGGCATAATCAATTTGACAAAGTTTTAAGATTTGTGACTTTGGGAAATATTTTTTGGGGAAGTTTGGGGTAGCTCTTGTTTCTGTGTGTATGAATCTGTCTCTTGCTATCAAAGTAGTGACATGTTCTTTTGTCTACAATTTCAAGGACGGTTTCCAAAAGTGATTGACTTGTGTATTCACTAGGGGTGTAATGGTACCTAAAAATTTACTTAGTTCGATCAAAGTTTGGTGCCTTTTGGTAATGTTTCATAAAAAAAGAAAACAAGTAGATCTGAGCATATTTCAAAACAAAGACTACATCTTCTGAATTTACACAGGCTTTTTAGCAGATTCTTCCACTGTCATAAAGTTATTTTTCTGAGTGCTTAAAGTGTTTAGCTTTTCATTTCCTTTCTCTCTTTAAGCAGACATTTTTATCCAAAGTGGCTTACAAGATAAGAACATAAAGCCGGCAACCTTGGCGTTAGTGTTTTCCTCGCTGAGATTTAGTTTCCTTTGTAAAATTTTCACTTAGATTTAGGATGTATTTGGCCGGCTTCCCATCTATTCATGTCTTAAATTAGTCTTTATTTTCTTCTTGCTTTGTTTTAATATGTAATAGGAATTTTGGCCGGAATAAACATACTTTACTTGCCTTTGATCCATACTCTTAACTTGCTTTTTCCTCATTTCCAGCCCTTCTTAAAACTAATAATTTTTCCAACATAAATTAGACAAGACAAAGGTTAAAAGCAGTAGAAGCTTGGTATATTATTGATGCGGCCTTTAAAGTACCATGACAGAACAGCAAGAAGACAATGGGCTCTTTGCACGTCAGCTTCCGTGTTTTGGGAAAAGCGGCTCGGTTTTTTCCGGTCTATTAAAAATGTCATTTTACAGTAGGTGTTTGCAGGGCTTGCTCAAAGCTAACAATTAACAATGTACAACGTCTTTGTAAGGCGGGATCCAAGGCCCCATCAAGCAAACTGGAAAAAGGTTTTAAGATGTACGTCTGGTCATACAATCAAGGATACGAAGGAGAGTTTTACTTTAAAGTTCTTTAAACTTCGTGGCTAACATTAACTTTAGCTTATGCTAATAGGCAATATTCTCTGACATTTTACTTATACAATTGTGCAATGTACATATCTAAACATTCTTATTCTTTCTAACGGACAATGTTCTTACGTTATTTTATTATTTTTCATATTTAATTAAGAAACCAGAGGTGGGACGAGTAGCCCAAATTTTAAAAAGAAAAAGGTTCGCTGCGGTGTACAAACTTACCTTGCGTAAAATCAAATGTCATCATCAGACCCTGCGAACCTTTGTAATCCAAAGGTAGATTGTATTTTCAGTTCTTCGATCTGGTTTGTTAGGGCTTTTATTTCTTCTTTTAATTTCTCCTTTTCATTTATTGCCATGTCCAGGCCAGCTGGTTCTGGGACAGAGCAATAATTGTGATCTGCAGAAGTGCATCGCACAGGCTGATCAGTTGTCCGGCTCTGGTCTGCTCACTCGGTCCCTTACACTGGCTCTTTCAGGCTGAACACAGAAGTTGTTCCATTGAAATAACACTTTGTTTACCATTCTTCTCCCACCAGCAGTTTTAGGCTAAAGACGCCGATCCGGAGGGAAGTGAAGGCTGCAAACTTTTCTATGCGGTGTTTGCTTTGCTTGAATTTGTCGCGACAAATATTTACAAGCCACCATCTTTTTAAGTCAGGATCGCTTGGAAACCCATGAAAACTTAAACGGCCGTTATATTTGGAAGACGCTGTGCACCGTGGAACACAACAGTGTTCATGGTATTGCTTAAATTTCTTTTGAAACACGATTTTGTCTTTCCTTGCGGTCGTAATCTCTCAAAGCAGAAAAAAATGAGCTGCACTTGTGCATGCGGATGTGATGGAAGAGCCTATTGTTGTCCATTTTCAGTCTTCACACTAGATGTCAATCTAAAGAAGCGCGCTGCTATTACGGAGAAAAAAATATATATTTTGAGCGCTACGACGTTACAACGTGATACTTATCTTGTTTAAATGTGATATATTGCATAAACATGACTATTATTTTGTATAAACATGATCATGTCCAGAAGGTAGCCGGTAGTTTGCTTTTTGTGCAGGCATATGGAAGGCTAGAACAATGGCATTTATTCAACATACTATCACATTTATACAACACATCACATAAACAAAATAAGTATCCCATCATAGCGTGATAGCGCTCGAAAAAATGTTTTCCTTCATGATAGCAATGCGCTTCCGTACAATCCCGGTACATTTCAGAAATAGTTGCTCTAAAATGCAACCTTTTTGTCTGTTTAAAACACCTAGCAGAAACTATACAATAAATTTGTCTAGTTTACCATACTGTGCTTTTGATTTCTTGTCTTGTTAATATATATTTTTCTTACCTAAATATAAAACAAACATGGTCATGCTTTAATAGCTGAAGTGTTTAGTATACATAAATTTCAACAAGCAAGTATTTTGCTATCTTCCATGTAAAACAAATGGGTCTATACATTAAAATCGCTCAACCTGCGCTGTACATAATTACATTCCGTTCAGGTATGTGCCTGTCTCTCAGTCACTAAACACGGCGGTTAACTGCTCATTTTAATTTTTTTTTTTGAATATTTAGATGTAATTTCAATTCCATTAACATGAAATTTGTATTCAGACATACTCTTCATGCTCAGAAGACTGCTTTTGCAATATTGGTGCAGCCTGAGAAATAGATAACCTCACAGAACTCAATATTTAAAAGCTAGGTCTCAATCAGGTTGAAGTGAACTTTTGCACAGTTGAAAACATATCTAAATGCAACCTGTCTAAGAACCGTTCCAAAAGCAGCAAGTGAAATACAGCGCAAGGCATTCTGTGTCAATACAACCATAACAAATCCGCGTTTCCACCATTAGCGGAAAAAAATGGCTCTTGGTCAGACGTGGAGCAAACAGGAAGTAAAGGCCCTCATCCAAATACGGTCAGACGAAAATATATTCCAGCCACTTGTAACCCACTCACAAAAACTAGGTTTTTGAGCTAATTGGTGTGAAAATGGCGGCCTTGGGATTCCCTCGTACAGTTGCACAGTGCCGCACTGTGACTTCGCCATCAATACATCAAAATATGTGGCATGCTAAGGACAAGTGGAAGTTCAGGAGACGTGAAGGACAAGTTTCCTTGGTATGATGAACTAGATGCTATTCTTGGAACTCGACCCAGTCGCAGCCCACAACATGTTGTGGAGTCCTACCAAAATGAGCCTCCACTCTATGTCTTCTTTAGAGGTTTTTGCATCGATTTCTTCAGTAGTTTTTCGTGCAGGGCCAACACAGGCGATGGTGTTTAAAAAAGAGCTATACAAATAAAATTGGTTATTATTATCATTAGTTATTTTTAACTCCAATGTGATCAGTTTCCCTTTACTTCATTGTATGATCTATTGTTGTAAAATATGCCTACAATTGCTTGGAAAATGAGACGAACATGAAACTTTACACACGTTTCATTGTGCAAAGTTCTTCAAAGGGTACCGAACAATATTAGAGGTAGAGCCACAGAAAGTTATCTCAGCAACGTTTATTAGGAAAACATAGTGATTAACTGTCTACACTCATATTTTGTGGTAGATGTTTATTAACCTGAACACTATTTTAAACCCTATTTCGGTGTTCTTATTGTCCTCCATACATTTGTTTTATTTCGAAGGGCTCTAAATAAAATAAAGCTCATGATCTTACCTAATATTGCTGGCAAGTAACATCCAATGTTTGGCCCATTTTTTCTCTTCATTTATTGACTCACCTGCATTTAATGCTTATGGACTATTATTATTATCTTATTCAAGCTGTGATAAACAGTTGTAGTACACTGACTGATCACATGCTAGCTAATGTTAAAACAGCAAGATAAATGCAGGTAACCATGGCAATCAGAGAGTGTTAATTCCTCTATAGTTCAGGTATCACTGAGTAACACCAACAGATAACCCATAGATTCAGTACATCGCAAATGGCCATATCTCCTGATATTGAAGAAGAATTATTTTCCAATGCTTCACTTAACATTAGCTTTCAAAATTTTTATTCTGTACAAATATATTTAATTATGTCACGCTTAACTGCATTCATTATGTAAGAAAATAACCAGATTTTTTCTGTTACACAAAAAACTAATCTTTAACTACAAAACGGTCTCTGTGTTAAGCTTCACATGTAGGAAGCCATCACTAAATGTGAAAAGCCATATTGTTGAAACTAACAATATGGCTTTTCAACAGCTATTGAAGAAATACCGTTTTACAAATAAGGAGACCAAAATAATATCTTCTGTTTCGCAATATGGAAAATTCAGAGTGAACTCATAATTCCCTCAGCTGTGTCGCTGTGCTCGCTCACACAAGAACAAAGTCCACTAGCATTAGCTGTAATTAGCTTTCAGAAATATGTCCCGTTTTGAAAACGATACGGATAACGTGACTCACCAGTTGACACTTGATTTAATAACCTATTGAACTCTTAAAGGTAATAAATTTAAATACAACAAAATGCATTTTTACTGGTCTGTGACATAGAAAAGACAAGACACACAAGTTGAGCTTCCCTTAGCGTCCAACAGGAAGGTTTATTCTTCTGCGTGCCCAACCTTGTCTATGCCATAAATGTGACAGGCGCCCTCAAGGGGTTGTATGTGGAACCGCACTGAATAACTGGAACATCACTAAAGAACTTATTACAATTAAGGACAGAAAAAATTAAAATAATGTTGACATGCCTATTTTAATATTTAGTATTTTTATTTGCTTATAACTTCTTTTTCATCTCTCTACATGTACACAATTGGAGGCAATTTCTGCAGACAGTGTCTTTTTTTTGCCTTGTTTTTCACAATAGTCCATTTATTTACTGGTGAAAATCTCCTTTCAGATGTTGATCAAATATCTTAAAGCAGTTATAGGTATAAAATCACAATTTTGCACATTAAACTGCCACAATATTTTAGTTCTTTGCCACTAATGTGACCATACTGAACTTAATCACTTACTAATCCCCTGTTTTTTTCTATTAATCATTACATAATTGTCCATGTTAACAGGATTGGTCTGGTGACTGTATTGTACACACTGTCACTGGTTTTCAGCTCAGAATAAACAGTGACTGAAGCTTTCGCTGATAACAGCTAAGCACCTCAGATACATGGTGTTAAGATGCCAAACATGAAAATAATTCGTTTGAACACTGAGCAAACAGAGCACGAAGGCAATTCTGAGTATTTATCAAACATAGAGCCACTTATTAAAACATCCATAAAATGCCGCGCATTCACAATTATTACTCTGAATCATCAAGTACCCTTGTAAATGGGTGAAGAAAAAAAAAAAAAGCTCATGCATCCGAGCAATATGAAGATGAACAGATATCTGATTTTGAGACTTTCTTGTTTGATGTTGACAGTACTAACTACACCACAGTGCAGTCCATTAAAGTAAGGGTATCATATTGCAGGTGAGGGCATACATTTGTTGTTCACTTGGAAAATTATCTTGTTCTTCTGTTTTCAAGTGCTCTGCATGAACCTCTTAGCCTCGTCATTCAAGCTGCTTTGCATCATAGGATTTAATTTTGAAAACCATTATCTCAAAAACATCGCATGTCACCATCTGAACTGCAAATTATCTCCCATCTTCTCTACTCCTAATTGCACTAAAGGCCTGCAACTCTCTACTTAGCTATCATTTTGGTTCTTTCGTGGTACTCCTGTCTAACAAGATCGCTCCCAAAGTTCAGTGGTTTTGTTTAGATGCCGTTGCTCTGAACTTAACCTTGCTAGAAAAGATCAAATCATATATTATATCCCTGCCTGCATTTGACAAGTAGCCGACTAAGAAATGCCATCTCTCTTTTGCGCTCAGCTTGACTGCTAGAGCTGCGACCTATCTCCCATTTGATCACAGAAGAGATGCTAGATTGTTCAGGGTGAGATATTATTACAAGAAACTCACAAATTCACTCCATTTCAGTTTTGCTCCTTTCTAATACTGCAATTTTATGTGCGCAGAAGTGCAATAGATCAGGCCACTGCCTTTTGCAGCAACTGAAATATGAGGTGATAACACCACTTTTGGCTTTGCTTCCTTCAGTAAATCTGTAGTTGACGGTACAAGAAAATGATCACCGACTGTATTATTTTGATGACATGATTTTTGGCATTTTTATTTAGTTTGCTACAAGACTGAATTCATACTAAAGCAATCAAGATAAGATTGGAGTAAATACTTTTAGTCGTTCAGCACATTTTTATGTAATCCTGTGAACTCTTAAAGCTACTGCACTTTCAATATAATCAACAGTATATGGAAGGTTTGCTTTATTACATGGATACAAACATTTTTACCTTGTGTTTAAATGTTTTCATTGAGATAAATTCAGATGCCTTTACTGTGGAATCCCTTGGCTCTCGTTTATTTCTGGGTATTATTGCATCAGGACACAAGGGAAAGAGTTAAACCAAGACGATCCCTACACACCTAGAGAGCTTTGAAGAAGTATTTTTCCACTGTGTCTTTGCTTTAGTGTCACACAACAGGCGAAGATCATCAAAGACATTTTAATTTTAGAGAAAGGTAGCCTAAATAAAAAAAAAAACTGGAAGCAATTTTCAAATGGCAATTTAATTTATTAAGGGAAGAAGGTATCCAAATTAACCTAGGCCTCTCTTAAAAATTTAAGAAATTGCCCCGTTGTCAAATTTCTTTGATTTTTAGAGTGAGAAATTTTTCCCTCTACAGACGTCATCCCTGATTTCAGACAGAAAACCTCAATAGAGCCTGTTGGACAACACGAAGCAAGAGAAAGGCCCTTACCTGAAGAAACCAAAAAACAGATAGAACAACCACATTCACATCTAAGTGTGGAACAGGCTACAGAGCCATTTGTATAGCTTCGAGAGCTTTTAGAGATATGATCTACAAAGGGAATCACACATGGACATTCCCAAGTCTGATCTGGTTGACTGAAATTACTCCAACAACATGTCAAATGACTGATCCAGGAGTTCTCAAAAGAACTCTGAACAATATCTAAGTCACCGCAGGCCTCACCCAATTCTCCTAAGGTAAGTGTTCGTAATTACTCAATTATAAAAAAACAGATTAAATGAAAATGGGATCTATGTAAGGGAAAATTTCAAAACGAACACCACTACTGACCAAAAAAAAAAAAAGAAAAAGAAAAAAAAGACGAATAAATAAGTTGATGAATAATTTGTGAAATATTCTGTGGATATTTCCACAAAGTGAAATCGAAACCTCATTTCAGATAAAGAATATTATAATGACATTCATAAATGATTCTAGTAGTGTGATGGTCTGGGGTTGCTTTGCTGCCTTTTTACCAGGACTACTTGCTGTTTGCTGAAACATGCTTTAATGGACAACATTTGAACAAACATTTGGTTGACTCTTTAAGGTTCACTTGACTGAAATTAGACTAAACCTAAACTAAATACGAGTGAATAGATTCTGACTGAAATGAAGTTGGAACATGCTGTCAAAAATAACAGACATTTGATGACGTTACACCTGTAATCATCTGACGATAGTCTAAACATTCATCCTCAACACCTGTTGAGTTTACCTTTAATTGGATCCATTTCAGTCTGACCGTTAACACATTCTTTCCGTGTGATTTAAAAATCACAACCTCAATCTACCACTTGCTACAGTGAATTATCTGTTATTTATGAAATATTATCATTCCATACACAGGTTTCACAACCACTTCACCATCTGTGCTGGCAGCCTTATGATTCCTCTAAAGGTTAACCCACACAAGTCAGTTTGTGTGAATTTAAAATTTTTGTCTGTCAAGTTCCTGACATTGACGACAGCGGTGGCTTATACATCTTCAAGGGCCCATTCATTTACATAAGGAAGCTTCATAAATGAGGCCCTTGGAGATCACCGCAAACGTTGTAAAAGGAAGAGAAAAAAAAAGAAAAACACGAAAAAGTTTATGCTCTCACTAGTACAAGAGCTGGTTCTCAAGGCTTTAGTTAATGTAAAGAAGATCGTAAAAGTTATAGGACAGTTAGTGGCAGAGAATTAATGACCTTGCAGTTTCCTTTTAAAATAAGTGTGAGTAATTCTTACACAGTGGAGACACTTGTAGTAATGTTTAGTACACTTATTTATTTTATTTTTTTTACGGCATCCGTGCCAATGCCTTTTTGCTGTGGATACACACATACACATCAGTTCCGCAGTGTTCTTTTACAGCATTTTTAATGCTAGCTGCACACACAGTCCCTCAAAGTAGGGATGAGGCGTGAAGTGATGTAATCAAGTTTTCAATTACATTGATTAATATGCTTTGGAGGGTTCCCAGAGAGCTCTGAGAGATCTATGAGGTAGGATTTGGGAGGAAAGTGATGATTAGTTTTTAGTATGTGCACGAGGGAGGGTGAGTGAGACGGAGAAAACCTGATGAGTAATGTAGTTGGATGAAATAGGTTAATGCTAATAACTTATTGTTTCCGTGCCAACTACAGTTTTCAAAAAAAGGAAGATTGAGAAAGGCTCACACAGGTAAAGATCTTTTCCAATAAGATCTTTACCTGTGTGAGCCTTTCTCAACCTTACCTTTTTTTGAAAAGGACATTTTTGTTCTCACTTGCTCTGATGTAGGGTTTGATGTACTGTAGACAATTTTCACTGTAGAAGCAAAGACAGATTAAAAAGTAATCTATTGGATTTTTCCCCCATTGGAATGTTTTCCTAGAATCATCACAGTAGTTTTCATGAGGAACAAGTCAAACCTCATAAAAATAATATATACATTCTGGAGCCTTGACTCTTTGATGTTTGGGGTTTATCAAGAACTAGCTTTTTTTTTTTTTAGCAAACAGTTTTTGGGGTTTTTAAATTAGACAATTTAAAATTTGAGAGAATGTTGGGTTAAGGTTTCCTGTCCTTGATTTTGCATGTGTACCTGATATTCACAAAGACTTGGGTAATATCGAATCAATGCCATCATGTCAGGATTGTTAAAGTAGGACCCGGGTGCATGCACATTCAGAGGCAAATGGCTTTAACAAAGGAAGACACATTAACCGTCGGGGTAGGCCTTGGGTAGGCAAGCAGCTGGAGGAAACCATGACGGAGCAAGAGACATGATGCAACCAGGAATCTTGAAAGCCCTTTGGAGGGAGTAGAAGAGTCAAAAGAAGCAGAAGAGCAAATTACAGATGAGTGGGTGAAGCTGGGACACGGAGCAGGTAGGAGCAAATGAGTAAATGATTAACAGCTGAGAAAGGAATAAGAAGGAGGAAAGAAACCCAAGACTAATAAAACAGTAAAAAGAAAGAAATATTAATTTAAAGAAACAAATCCAAAACACAAATTATGCGACTAACTGAACTGACACAAGAGATAAACAAACATGGCGATAAATGTGAGTATAAAAAGTAAAGAAATGATCAAAACACAGACATTGAGGAAACTAAAAGTCCAAACACAAATGATACATCAGACATTGAGCATTCTTGAAGAAACCACAACATTTTCACTATGCAGTACAGCACTCATAGTTAGACTTTTTTAGACTAATGCAGTGCTTCCCAAAGATTTTCTTCTGGGCCCCTCCCAGTGGATCCCAAAAACGATGAGCTCCAAGTCCATGAGGTTAAAAGGCCTCGTGCCTTGACCCTGTTATTTAGTTCGGATCACAGATTTTTTCCAAAGATTAAAGGCAGGCCTCTTGCTGGGTCACTCCAGTTAATAATACTTCCAGCCAGAAACCCCCTCCCCCCCAAAAAAAACCATGTTGGTAAGATCAAAAAAATAATTCAAACCTAACTCTGTCAGGGGATGAATAATGCTGGGCTTCTATGTTTGAATTATTTTTTTTTTTTTCTCTCTATTTCAATTTTGCTGCAAAGTATTGATCATTTTGTGTTTTTTTTAAAAAACAAAAGGAAAAAAAAAACATTTCTAATATGGATCAACAAGTATCCTTTTGTCTGCAACCCACATTTAATGAGTTGTTTTTAAAACAACAAAAATAAAGCCAAAGTTAAAATGGCAATGATTTTTGCAAGGTGGAGAGCAGACTAAATGACCTTTGGTATAATTAGCTCCAGTTCAAATTTGCAGCCTTTGTGATGTTTTCATAGCTTTTATGTGTCTGGGTGTCTTAAGGATTGAAAACAAATGATCGATGTGATTTTTCTAGGAATTGGTGGGGAATTAGAGGTTAAGATGTTGAGAAAATATATATAAACAAATCACAAAAGGTTAACCATAGAAACTCTCATGTATATTTTTGTTCATATATCTTGCATTATATTCTACAGATAACTTGCGAAATCTAATTACCTGCTACAGAGAACTGTATCTATACATTTGTGGCGAGACTGTGTGTTCAGGCTTAAATAAACACACATCTCACTGCCGCCTTATCATGGTGGTTATAGACCCGGGCTTATTCTGCTCCACTGACAGCTACCTTTAGAGCTAACTAATAGCCCTGCCACCCACCTTTAATTGGAAATCTATGGCTGCATTTATTCTAGAGCACAGTTGACAAGCGCAAGTCTCCACGTTTATGTATTATCAAACTGCAAACAATCAATTGTGAGCAGACAGCACCTGATATTTCATGCCCAATGCCTTTATCAATGCATTAGCAGGCAGCGAGGATGGGATAGAGCGGCTGGGGATCACATGGTAGAGTACATCATATGGAAGCACTCCTTTGGCTGTACACCGCCGTGATGTATGGTGTCATCATATGCAGCAGATGTGCAAAAGGTTAAAGGACAGCGGCTTTCAAGAGCTTCCAATTAAATGTTTGCATCCTTTCCCAGACCTCCGTGGCCTTCATCAGCTGAAGGGCTGATCACTCTAAAGTGGTCCGCACATCTTTCAAACACCTTGTCTGAAAGGCAAGATAATTAAACTCACTCAAAAAACGCTGCTCAGTCGTAATGGTGACTCAATTTTATGTGACTGTGGAGTAGCTACTTGGTCTGATCGAAAACACAGCATGAACGATCTGACCATTTTAAATGTAATGTGTAAAGCAAACAGAATTAAATGTATTATATTTTGAATCCGAAAAAATTATAAGTGCAGGGTGTCAATACCTAATGTGGTTCAAATTTATGACATTCTTCCAAGATTTACATTACAATATATATAAAACTATGTTAAAACTTAAATTATATGAAACAGTTTTGATTCCCCTATAAGTATATATATATATATATATATATCGCATCATGGCTATTTTGAACTATCTCTCATAAATCTAAAGAAATCCACTTGAGATATTTTCTGTGGCCTATGCTCAGTGTCAAGTGTATAATCATAATCTGGTTCATCATCAAACCTATGGTTGGTTCTATTTGCGAGTTGAACACTAAACAGACCTAGAATATATGAAAAATACTGGTTTGAGCAGGTTTAGAAGCTGCTTGTTGCAGTAATTCGAAATCTGACTATAACCCTTCAGAAAAGGTTGAGAAACTTAACCTTAGCCCAGTCAAGTTTGAGATGGGTTAGCAGCAAATATATTTCACTTTTTAACAGGAGATTTTTATTTGCCTAACTTGACTAATTGATATAAATGTTTTGTGTTTATATAACAAGGAAACATATATTGGTATTTATAAATGCCCAGTACAATTAAGTGGAATAATTTTTCTGGAGATGAATTGCCCCTCGCTGTCCCAACACAGACGGATCTCGATGCAGTCTATGTGTGAAAGCAGACAATTTTGCCTGAGAACAGCATGAATAAAAAGTGTAAAAAAAAAAGTGAGATCAAACTGTTCTCTGAGAACAGCTTCTACCACTCCTGGAAAGAAAATTGTTAATGATCCAAGTATTTCTAGCATCAAGGAGCAATGTGTCAAATGGTAGATGCAATGACAAAGTAACCTAATCATCATAACACGGAAATGTCTGACCTCTAGCAAAGAATCTGGCCAGACCCCTCCACCGCAGTCAGTTTTTAGAAGTCAATAAATACAAAATATAAATACAAAAAGCTGTTTCAAAGCGGCAATTAAATTTGCCAAAGGAAAGTACCTCACTGAAACAGTTACATTTAAGGGTTTTCAACCATTAATTTGGCTAGACTGTTGCACGACCTTCACTTATTGATTGATTTTCTAATAAGTCAATCAATTAATGGGGGTCCTTACAAGAGTCCTATTCCATAATTCTGACTGCCCATGGATATTCTCATTCAGGATTGTAGGTTAGATTGCAAAGTCCATGCTGTCATTAAGTACAGCAAGTTTTCTGGAAACACCAAAACAGTCCGAGACAATTATTGCTTCACCACTACGTTCAGCTGAAGGTAAGAAGTGTTTGACTTACAAGTCTTATGGAGTCTCAACTCACCACCTCACCTTGGGATCATCAAGTTTGGGTGAGAGGTTGTGGGGGCCTTGCTAGTGTTTCACAACTCTCCCATGACTGCCACCTTGGGTAAGTCTCTTTCTTTTTGTTGAATTATTAAAAGTGATGGTAGTTGGAACCACCAACTTTTTAAGGCAATATTTATTTTAAAACAGGATTTTTCTTCACTCCAAATATCTTCGGCTATTATTGAGCTTAACCATCAGAAACCTTAACAGAAAAAAACTTAAATAAATATGTCAGAGAAATTTTTCATGAAAATAATTTACACAGCTTCAGATGTCCAATGAATATGTTGTGTGTCAGGCCTAAAAAAAAAAAAATCTATCAACTTATGTTATGTTGCATCATCTAAAAACAGCTCAGAATTAACTATTGAGTAATGCAAAGTTAAAGCAAAACATATTAGCGGGTAAATGACTATATCATTTTGCCCACAATGTTCTTTTTTTTTTTTTATAACAAATCTCATATGCATCGACTTACCATCTAAAATAACTCCAATAACATCAATTTTATGAGGGGACGAAACATAAAAGTGTTGCCTTTCTGTTGTTTGAAGCTTTATATCAAAGAAAATAAAAGTCCTGGCTATATATCACAAAAATACGGGCTGGTAAAAATCTTTCAACGTGTGCGTGATTGTACGTGCTCCACGCTCATCAGCACAGATGACAGCAGACCACCAGTTGCTTCTCTGCTGTCATGAGAATAGATCAGTAGATGCTTTGGTCCAACTTTGTGATGGAAAGCAGGGCGGACATGGCGGCTTTGACTTACTGCGAGTAAAGACTGGGAGATTTGAGCTAGCGTACATTTAGATGTGAGGTTTTGTGCCTATTATCATATCATTTTATGCAGTGGAACCTGAAAGCACTAAGTCAAGATTTTTAACAAAGCTTTTACGAACTCAATAAACCCATGCGTCATTGTTGGCCACTTTCTATTTCTCCACATTCACATGTATTTTGTCTAAAACCTTTGATTTGCTCTCAATTGTCTCACGGCCCATGCTGTAAAATTTTTACCACTGCCTCTGTAATGTTGAATTTATAAAAAAAAAAAATTCTCATTACTTTTTAATACAACATGTGCCTCTTCAGCAGAGGCATGCACATTTGTCAGGCTGCATGAGGGCTTTGAAAGGTGATAGATGACGAGTGAAGAATTAGCATAGTAATTGATAATTACTCAAAGATCAGAGAGGCCATTGTTTCTTAGACGGCTCAACATGTTTTCCCTCAGGTTTAGGTCAGCTCTAAAAGGAGAAACATAATTGAGTGCTTTGTGGCTTAATTAACGAGCTTGCTCTAATTACAGAAAACCGAATTAGGCAAAGGGCCACTGAAACATGTGCGCACACTCGCAACTTCTTTTCTTCTTCCATGGTCCCATAAGTCATGTGGAACATAAGGAACACGTGACAAAGTAAGATTGCTGATGAGTCGATGAAAAACTATCGAGTTTGAAATGTACCAAGATTCTTTATGGGATTTGAATAGATGGTTCTTTACTTTCTTTAGTATCTATTGTTACCATGAAATGATCTTAAAACTTGGAGCTGGAAGACATTACATGTCCCACCACATTGGGCACACAATCTTTTCCTTTTCCTGGAGCAGGAAAACAGCTGAAATATTGACAATTTTTGACCAACAAAGTTACTAACCAGAGGACATTTTTTACATTAAAAAAGAAAGTACATCTTGTCACACTTGTAGTTGCCATGTCATGTATTTTTTTTAGATAATTCCACCAAAAATGTAATATTCAGAAGACCATTACACCAAATGCACATGAGGCCTGATTTTTATCCAACTTGTCTGAAATGACTTACACAAAATAAACGCAATGTATTTTCACAACACACAATTGGTGGACAGTGTTGAGCACCAAAGAGTAGAGTTGGCAGTGGGAGTGGATGCCTCTAACAGTGAAATATATTTTCTTTACAAATGTGACAATTGTCCTTTACATAAATTGTCCTTTAAATAATAACGTGTTACTATTAACACATGTTTTTAATAAGGAGGTGGTAGTTGTAGAGAGCCCAGAAAAATGTTTAATAATACATAAGGGAACCTACAAAAACAAAATCCAAGGTTGAAAATTTTCAGCTGAAGACCATGAGTCTAAAGGAGAGCAGAAATACATGGTGGCAGACTGGAGCAGGTCTGAACAGTATTGAGCAAATGAACCAAAAAAAACAAAACAAAGGGGATATACTCAGAATTGATGAGTGGAAGGAGAAAAAGCTGAGGCTAATGAGCAGAGTAGAAGCAACTGAGAGTCAAATCAGAGAACCGAGATGGAGGGAATCAAAGACAACGATTGGCAGAACAGGCACTGAACACATACTGGGAACTGATAAGTAGTGCACAAACAGAACACAACTAAGCACTGCAAAAAAAATAAAAATAAATAAAAGTCTCAAAACTAACAAAAGACTGGAAAATTCAGATGCGGTAAGAAGTAGTAAAGGCCAAAAGCATCTGAAAAGGCCAGACTATTCAACCCAAAACAGGAAACTGCTGACAGGAAACTGAAAACATTACAAACAGACATGACAGATTGTTACAGCCAGCTGACGAGATACAGTGTCTTGCGAAAGTATTCGGCCCCCTTGAACTGCTCAACCTTTTTCCGCTTTTCAAAAGATATGTTTGAAGCTTTTCAGGCTTCAAACATAAAGATCTAAAATTGTTATTATTTTGCGAAGAATCAACAACAAGTGGGAGACAGTCGTGAGGTGGAACGAAATTTATTGGGTATTTTAAACCTTTTCAACAAATAAAAAACTGCAAAGTGGGGCGTGCAATATTATTCGTTTTTAATTCAAAGGCAGGATAAACATAAACCCAGTTATATATTTGCTTTTATATTTGCTCAAGTTATTGCATCTGAGAAAGAGTGTACACTAAAACCTCCTGTGACTTTGTTTATGTTCTTTGTAACTGATTTCAAAGTAAATCAACAAAAGAAATAGATGGAATATACTATATATTGACAGATGAACTATAATTTCTTAACACAAAATAGCAAGGGTAAGAATTAAATTTTGTGTTTTTCTATGCTTCTCCTTTTCTGCTAATTGATCTTCTTGTGCAGCCCTTTCTGCAGAGGTGTACCATATTAAAAAAGCTTGTGAAACATTTTTTTCTTAAAATTTTACTGTTTGTAAAGAGCAGATAGACTGTAAGCTCTGATAAAGTCAAGAAATGCTTAAAATAGACATCTTTGCAATAGACATCTAAAAACAAGTATAAATTCACATTTTATCTTCGCACATAAAGAGAGTAAAAAGTTCCTAGATTACAGCAAATCCTTCCCCAACCATCTTTTCACGCTGCCATTTCAGGAGAGATTATTTAGGTCTAATCATTTAGCACATAACTAAACCATGGGTTTAATTCTTTAAAGCTGCGGAGTTAAGGTGGATGCCGTTATGAACTGTTTCGACTGCAACTCAGATCTGACCCAAAACCTTCAGAAAGAGAATGGCGAAGAGGAAATGCCTTTTTAAGCAATGGAGTGAGTGCAAGCATACATCTAAATCAGCAAAGGAAAAAGAGTGTCTGAAGTAAAACAAAAAAAAAAGGGAAAAACGATTTTAGGTCCTCTGACAAATGCTAAGAACCGGTGTCTCCATAGTCCAATTTGGAAAACTTTTGCAATTTTACAAAGTCTAGATGCTGACAGACTCATATCGTAGAAGACTAGATGTTTAAACTGAACAGTACAAAGTATTATACTGTCAGGTTGTTGCTGCTTTTTTCTTCTTCTCGTAGATTGGTTTATTTTTCAGTTGAATTGAACAAAGTCTATTTAATGTCAGGCGAAAAAAAAAAAAAAAAACGATTTAAAATATTTTATCACGGTCTGTTTTTGATTGCTTGTAACATGGGTGTTGCATCACTCTGAGAACATTTTGTTGTGATAAATGGTTTTTGGGTTCGACCGCCATTCGTCACAGAAACGTACACACCCCTACGCAGGAGACAGGCCACTCGATGTTTGCTTCAGGTAACCGCTGCAGGCATTAATTACAGGAAAAATGCCGTTTGAAGGAAGGCTTGCACTTTGACATCTATCCTCAAAGGAGGGATCCATTCCTAAAAGAAACAAAACAAAACACTGGCAGTTTGGAAAAGTGCTTACCTTGTCATAGGTTTATGTTTCAGCTCCCAGTGCTTGTATTCCATAATATCAAACCACTTTTCAAGTAGCTAAATGCTTTCCTTGCATTTTTCACCACTTTTTCTTTTTCTGGATACATTCTTCTCTTTTCCAATCGCTTCATTTATATTCTTGGCTTAAACGAAATCCGCAACCTCTTGGTGTAATCCTGCTCTGATAAGACCACAACCACATTAGATTGCTTCTCGTCTGCAATCTAATGTGGTGAAGGGGCTTTTCAAGTTAATGACTGGCACAATTCCTCTCCCTCAAATAATGCCATCCCGTCAAATGTGAGCGAGATGAAAGGGAAGCCTGTGCGTAGATAGGAGGGTGTAAAGCAGCTGTTTGTCAGCGAAGGACAGGGATGCCTGTCCGTCTTTCTTATCGCTGCCTTTCTGGTGGACATGTTTGCTCTTCCCTCGCCCGCCTTCGCCTCGGATGTCAGACGGAGCGAAAACCCCGGGTGTTCGCCATCGAGATCCAGGGAACTGTTGGCGCGCTCTCGCTGGGCCTGTAAAGGCTCCGATTTCCATTTCAAAGCCGTCTCCTTTTTGCTGCTACAATTCCATCCAAGGCAATTGTTAAACGAACATTCCTAACTGCTGACTATGCCAAAGATATTTTGAAAAAGGTAATAAAATAAAATAAAAAAAAAATAAAAAGATGGAGATGTACGCATCGGTAATGAAGAGAAGAGAAGGTAGTGCGGGCACAATCAAAGGTATGGTAATGCCTACAGTAAAAAGCTTGGGAGTGTGCGGGGCTCCTGGAATGGCGGGGCTCCGGGGCAGACACTGAACAACTGGAAAAGGACGTCTTCTGGGAAAGTTGTGTGGGGAGAGAGGAGGAGGATGTATTTATACGGTTACATGGCGCTGCAGTTACGGATAGGCAGTTTCGAGAGTCTCCTGTGAGGAGGCACCTGGCAGCTTTTCTGCTGGTTTGCGTCCCTTTTTACAAGCTTTAATCATTTCAACAAGGCAGCACATGTTGAGTTTCTGTCTTTCAGAGACAAATCATTTGTCCTCCTCTCAGGGAAGGTTGATTTAGGCAGCTGGGAGACAACGTGTACTCTTGCATTAGAAAAAAAAATGTAGATTTTCAGTTATACCTTTTTGGAGCAATAATTTTTAAGTCAAATGATGGGAAAACGTGTTAGCTGAGGGAATCGACTGTTGAATGGGTTTACTGTGCCAACACACCGTATAGAATAATGACAGTGGCCAGTTTTCAACTGAATGTTCAATGTCCTCAAAAATTTGGAAAAGGTATTTAACTATCGCCATGTAGAAACATCAAGTTGACTTTCATCTACCTATGTAAGCAAAACTAACAGAAAAGAAGCCTATTTCTGTTACTTATCTTTAGCATTTGAGATTAACCAATGTGAAGCAATGGCTAAAAAAAAAAAAAGACAAAGTCAAATATTGGAACTTTATAAGACTGAAAATGTGCAGTGGAGGAAAAATGCTACAAACGCCCTGTGCCAAAACCAGACTCCCACAGTGAGACATAATTCGAGCATACAGCTGTTCTGTGATTGCCTCGAGTGTTTATTAGAGAACATTATGGAACAAACAGCATTGTGAAGACCAACCAAAACATCAGGCGGTTCAGAGATGAAGCTGAGGAGTTTAGAATCAGAGTTAAGTTACAAAAGCTTCTCACACGTCACTGTTCAGTGATGGCATACGTTCCTACCAAGATTTGGCCATCCAACTAAACTGATGGACTGGAATTAGAGTATTAAATATAGCAAATTAGAAGTTTATTGTAACTCTGGTGTAGCTGCAGAGCTTTGCTGCTCAGGTGGAAGAGCACCACCTGAGCCAGAGAGATACTTTGGCTTTGGCTATTTTGGAGAAGTGACGGGAAGAAACACGGCACTGGGTAAAAAAGCCACAAGACGTCCTTTTTAGAAGCTACAAGCTCAAATTTATGAGCACTAAACCTTTGGCCGACATTTACTACAAGTGGCAGAAAAGCAACCCTGCAGATTAGCCTGAACACTTCATTGCTATCGTGACACAGAGTTCACATTTTTTATTTACAAAAAGAAAAAAAAAAGATATATTTTTCCTTCTATTTTACAACTCTGGTAAACCTTATGATGGGCCCTCGAACAGAACGTTTTGAACTGTATTTCAGTGTCTTAGTTGCATCATTATACAACTCTACTTTACACTGACAGCTGTTTGAGCTCAGCGTCCAGAAAGAAAGGTCACAGATAGGAAGCAGCAGCAGCCAAAGCAGTCACTTCTTTGAAATCAACTTCATTGTACAACGCATAAACTCTTAAATGAAGATAGAATTAAATTAAGATTCATTAGTGCAACGATACAACAGGAATGAGAGTATAATTACGGCTTTCATAGCGATAGGTCTTGTGGCCGTGAGGGAAAGGGGGTTATTTTACAGTGTTCCTCCCTGACGATACTTGGCCCCATCCAGCAAATCTAGTTTAATGTCTTTCATGTACATTTGAGGGAGGGGTGTTCTTTAGACCCCGAGACATGAATTTATTGCAACATTTCACCTAAACACAGACATGCATGCGTACAATCGAGATGAGCATTGGCAGCAAGGAGCAGAAAATGCCTAATTGCTAGTCGATGTGTTTCGCACGCTACCTGACTCCTCCAGTTCACCAAGGGTTACGACTGGTTTAACAATTATTGGGGCTTCTCACAGAAAGGAGTATTTTTTTTCCCCAAACCATTACCAATTACACTAAAAAAAGATAACTGCCGCTGCACTTTTCCCGGTCGCGCAAAGCGATTATCTTGCCTGGCCTCGTGTGATTTTCCATAATCTCGCGTGATCTCGTTCGTCGTCTTCCAGCACAAGATCACAGTCTTGACTATAATGAATCATGTTATCTCAACACGATTAACATTTATAAATGTTACGTTGTTGGGTTTTTTTGTTAATCCAAGATTTTAGCACATTTGCGTTTGAAACATGAAATTATTGTTAAAAGTACATGATATTCTTTTGTTAAGGTAATAACCCCCGAAATTCATCTTTTTGAGTGTACAACCACGTGACGATTTAAAGATAACTTCATCCATAAAAAGTTACGTCTAAAGTAAATTAAAGACTCAGCTGTAGAACAAAAGTATTTTTAGTTATAGTTCAAACTCATTTAGAAAGTGTAACACAGTCACACATCAATTTTCCAAGACAGCAGCCACGCATTTATATTTTTACACCCTTTGACGTGACAACTGTAAGGCCTTTTGCCTATCTAAGCTGGAGTCATTCTGAGCCAACAAACAGTCTGTGGCTCCAATCCTGCCTCTTTATCGTTCAGATCTCATGTCCCTCCAACTCTACAAATATAGTATTTATTTCATGGCTTCGTCTTGTTCTTCGATCGTGCTCACAGGGGACACAGCTGTCGTTCCAGAAACCAAAGTCCTCCTCCCACATTCCCTTTTCTTTTTCCCTCTACGTCATTTTCTTTTTTCTTTTTGTTGGTCTCTTTTGACTTTCTTTTTTACTTCTTACTTCAGGCTTCGTTCAGTTTTCTTTCTTTAGGCAAATTAAAGTTTGACAGCTTCTGAAACCTCATTTTCTTTTGCACTGTTTAAATTAACAATTTAGTTGTTTTCAAGTGAGATTCTGTGAAGCTATCCTTTTTTATTTATTTATATATATATATATATATATATGTATATATATATATATATATATATATATTTTTTACTTTTAGAAGACGGAAACATTTGAAACTGGATACAAACAATGCATAAAAAGACATCTAACATTTTTTTTTTCTCCATTAAAACATTAGTTTATATTTGCATTTGCACACCTCTGTGTACGCAAATACAGGTTAAGTGTTTATTTAACCACCAAATTTATTTATTTTTTTTCTAAAGATTCACAGTATTATGAGAATGTTACTCATTTTTCGTCCCGCCAAAAGAAAATCCAATCTGTTCATTTAATGTTTGAGCCCAAAAACAAACAGAAAAAAAAAAAAAGGTCTTAGTTAAACATTAGAGAAAATTCAGCCCTGATGCTAAATAGTCAAAGCGAGTTTCAAAGCCTTTCATTTTGTCTCGGTGTCTGCAATCGTCCTTTCATCTTCCCGCAGGATACTGACAGACTGAGCCAGGTGCACATGGCAAACACTCATTCATCTCCGACTTATCATTTCTGCCATGATACCCAGCTCTCTAGAGCCACACCGCTCTCCTGAGCAGGGCACTTTGGGATGTGACTAATGCTTTCAGCGAAGGTTCTGGTTTGTCTAATCCGCCTCGCCTTCCAGGATGCGAGTTAAATTCCTTTAACTGTTTTCTGGGCCTGTTCACAGCAGGGTTCTATCTGCTTGTCTGGTTAATATCCTCGTCTTGCCCTGCTTTTTTTTTTTTTTTTTTTTCATACAGCTCTAGTCACACACAGACACCATAAAATGTTGGTACCTCTCCCTCTGACTCTATTCCTTTATCTTTTATTTATTTATTTTTTATTTTTTGAAGAAAGCTGCAAATGAAAGGTGGTATTTGAAAAAGAGGGATTCACAACCTGTTGTATCTGGGCTGGGACTGCACATCATTATATCTAACAACCAGCCTTGTTGTTTACCCTCCTGTGTATGTTCCAGAAGTTGTGTAAAAGTCTTTCCTTTTGAGCTCGTTACTTCCAAATAAAGACCATAATAAACTCCCAGCTCCCAACGCTTGCCTCCGTGGAAAATTCTGCTTTAATTCTCCTAAATATAGGCGCTAAACAATGTTTAACTTTAGGTTTATTTAGTTAATGGTGAAGAAGGAAAATCCGTGACGAATGGGGATAAACTAAAATGACACCATGAACTTTAAATAGGAAGCCGTAAACACTAAGCGGAAGAAACATTTCACAGTATGACTCTCTTTTGAACAGTGTTTTACAGCTCACCATCAAATTCATGTCACCAGCGTACAACTGTGAGGTGTTGTTGCTGTTGTTGTTCTTGTTGTTTTTGCTGTTAGCGATTGCATTAATGGCAATATCAAAGTACAAAACTGTGAAAAAATAAAGCAAAAAGACAAAAAATGAATAAATAAATTAAAAAAAACAAAAAAACTGGAATAATTAGTCCCACTGATGAATTCTCAAAGCTTTTAATATTTTTGCAAACACCCTCCACAAAGTTTGATCAGTATATTTTATTGACGTGCTTAACTGTAACAAGAAAACTGAAAAATGACAAACCCAAAAATGATCAGCTCTTCTGACATTTAAATATCAATAGTGTGTGTAGTCAACTTGGAGGTATATGTGTTATCTCATTAGCTGGCTTAAAGGCCCGAATGCAGCCTAAAGGAGGACCTGCAAAACACTCAGAGCAAGATATTTCAATTGTTCTTCAAAATGCTATTACACGGCTCTTTTTTTTATGATCCTATGAACAATATGAAGGCTCCCAGAGTCTGAAGCAACAAAGTGACCCCACCTGAGGCTCCCATCGCCATGTTTAATAAGGGGAACTGCATCTTTAGGGTTGAAGGCATCTTCCTCCTTACTCCACACCAAAGCAACATGCCCAAAGCGCTCTAGTTTAGTCTCATTACACCAAGGAACAGACTTCAAAAACACTTTATCATGTTCAAAATGTTCATGGTCAAACATTAGTTGGGTATTGATGTGGTTAATTTCCCCACAGAAATAAACCGTTTTGTTTTTTAATTTTCTTATGGTGTTACGTCTGATGATCACCAATGTTTAACACATTCTGTTCTCTTCTAAAATTTTACACTCATTCTTTGTTTTGTTTCACATTCGTGGACCGTAGGGTCGCTGCCCATCTGGAAGCTGAATCTCTGCTCCAGTTTTAGGTTCTTGGCACCCTATAGCAGGTGTCCTTGCAGCACTGGACAGAATTGTGCTGCCACTAAGACAGCTGGATCTACACTGAGAATAACTGACACACAGGTGGAGCAGCTGGGTGACTTTTTAAGGCTATTGGTTGTACTGAAACTTATTTTAATGGCTCAGTCAAAGTCAAGAAATAAATTCAGTTGATAATCGTTGACAAGCCGAGAGATGCATCACAAGGAAGGAAGGAGAGATGGAAGCAAGGTGAGGAAGTCGCCGCCCTAGCACAGGAGGAAATAAAATTGCATCAATGGGAGGAAGAGCACAAAGAACTTTGAAACATAAAAGAAGTTTTACATGTACTTTTCCAAACTCCTCTTTTCTTTTTCCAAACATATCCAGAGCTGGACAATACTTTTGCCACATTCTACATTCTTTGATGCAGGCATTTCCATGAACGAGTTGTGCTTTTAATCCATACTTTACATACTTTGACCCTGCACATACCCATGCTTAAATTAAGCTAAATCAATCTTGATGGTTGAGGCACAAGGTTTTGTAATGATTTCCTTTAGAGGAAATCACTTAGGATTCATCAAGCAGGTATTGGTGTAATTTTATTTGACCATATTCATCCTTCCTCTCTGACTTTTACTGTCTGAGACTTTTCTCACTTCTCAACTCAACCAACTGTAAACAAAACAACAACATGATATGTTTTTACCTCAAGCAAAAAAAAAAAATATATTAAAAAAAAAAAAAAAAAAAAAAAAAAAAATTTATTTTTTTTTAACTAAAAAAAAAAAAAAAAATATATTAAAAAAAAAAAAAAAAAAAAAAAAAAAAATTATATATATATATATATATATATATATATATATATATAGCAACTGTACTTGCCATTTCCCAACGATAGAGATGATGCTATTTACAATCTGGCTTCTCCCTGTGCTGAGAGAATGAGGCCATTTCCCATGGCCTCTGTTTGCAGTTGTTGCTGTTTGCTTGTGCACACAGGAAAGGTCAGAACAAATGACCCTCAACATCCCTACAGGGAATCAGGCTATAGACATATGCACAAACACCCACAGCCTTGAAAGACATCCAGGCCTATATGCAAAAGCACCGAGCAATCTAAGAAACGCCCTCACCTGGAAAGCCCGCATATGAATTTGCATGAATGGGTCCAGCTTTCGAGCTACGAACCTCTGCACTGCTGTACTTCCAGCCACTAAAAGCTCGAACTTGTCTCGTTTCAAGTCGCCTGGGAGGAGACGCAGTGTTGATATGGCACTTTGCCGGTACATTTCACCTCCACAAGTCTTCGATGTCATAAAATATTGAGTGCGATAGTATCCAAGTGTGAAGAAACACTGGTCTCAGGACAGAATAGAGGAAAAAACCTATAACAAGATTTGAGGATTGAGGTTTGATAGTATTTTCAGGTGGGAAAGGAGAAGACCTAAATGTTCAATATTAGAGATATTCTGCTACGATATTGACACCGTCTCGTCTCCAATTGGCTCTCCAAAGGATTATTTTTCCTTCAACTTTCCAACATCATGTCACATTGCAACCACAAACTTATGCTTTGCCTGTTATTTTAGGTGGATGGCCATGTCTTGTTACACATATTGTGTGATTTCTGGATGCCGGAGTAAAAGGTGCTCTGTGAGATGGTCAAAGCTACAGATAGCATTATAGAACCGTTGACAACCTCGTGTCACCCTTGATAGTGATGTGCAACGTTGTATTGATCACTCATATAAGATACTGCTAAGTTAAATTTAGGCAACCAAATGTGGAAGTATTTTAGGGGGTGTGAACACATCCAGAAATCTCTGTGAATGTATATTCAAAAAGCAACACGCAAAAATCCTGCTCTAAACGACATGATTTGCTGCAGCTGAACAATTCTAGCCTTGCTGATATATATGTGTTTCTGTGATTGCTTGCAGGTGCATAAGAAATGTATTCCTCAAACTTCCAATTTTTCCATTAATCTCGATTATTGCTGTGGGAGTTTAAGATGAGATAACATTGATTGGAATCGTAACCTTGTGTACACATCTCCTGGTGATAAAAAAGAAAAAAAAAACAAAAAAAAAAACAGCTTATTATAGCGAGTCGAAATCCAATGATGGGTTTAAAAGAAATCCTTTTTAGCATGAAGATGGAGTGTTGTTGTTGTGAGGATGTTAATGTAAAATACAGGACAAGAAAACTGACTCTTTTGTAGTTGGCAGAGTTTTAGAGATTGATCATTTTGGTTTTGGAAACTGTGTATCTTAACATAAAAGGTTATGCATCTAGTGAACATTTTTTTTTTTCAAACGGCAGTATTGAAAAACAGTCATAAATACTAGAAATTATAAAAAAAATAATATGTCTCCTTTTGTACAAAGTAAAACACATGAAAATACTTTAAAATTAACAATTAAAATGAAACAGTACAAAAAACAAAAATACCCTTTTAACTAGAATAATTGAAAAGTGGTATCCAAAATCAAAACAAAAGTCTAAATATCTCAAAACTGTCAGAGCGGCCAGATGTAAAACTGTTTTAATTACCAGACACTGTGATAGTTTAGTAAATAGCAATTATATATGGACACTTGACTAAAATCATTTTAAAGAGAAATATGAAATGATTTTTGTGCTGAAAATGTTAATTTACAGAACGTAATTGTCCTCCTGTGGGAGAACAACATTTTGGCCCCGCATCCCAAGACACACAAAATATACAGAACCAGGTTGAATTACAAACCTTCACACGCAAACTGTATGTTTGTAACACGACTTGATGTTTCACAGAATTCAAATACATTTAAAGACAAAAATAAGAGAACAACAACAACAGACTAAGAGAAACAAATCAAACCAATATCACTGTTAGAGTCCCTGGTATATATTACAGTAGCACTGTAGCCCAAACTTGTTTGAAAAATTACTATTTCAAACATGCGATGGAATGCAGCTACGTTAATTAATAAAAATAAATACTTCTATATAAACAAATGGAAGTATTCGATGTTTCAGTTTCAATGTTGGAATTTTATCATCATTGCTGTAAAAAGATAGCAGCGGTTTCATTCATTCACCACGGCTTTGGTTGATGCCGCATTTGGTATTTGGAGACGGTAAAATAAATATGTATCCTCCGCATATGCTTTCCTTGAGCTTCTGCTGAAGGTAACGTCCAAATCCGTAAGCTGTTTTTTTTAATTTATTTATTTATTCAACAAGGACATGTGCTGGTACCTTCTGCTAATTCAGACTCCATGAACGACACTGACCTGCAAGCAGACCAAACATTCCAGCAACGTTTTCAGAAACGGTTTCACACTTCACGTCTGACTTCAAAGAAACGGCAAGAACTTTGTTTACTGCTGAGTAACAAAAAGAAAACAAGAACTCCAACCAAATTTCAAACTAGTTAGACTGCATATATGCTGCTTGGGCTTCCTTATGTATTCACTTTAACCCTAGTTTAGGGTCCCTAAATTGCAATCAGACGGTTTAGGGTCCCTAAATTGAGGTTAAAGTAAAGCATGTAAAAATTCCAATTCAGTGAACATCACACCTTTTTTAAGTTGGTGTGATCGAGCAGTAAACCATGCAAACAATTTGGACAGTTGGAACAAAACATTGTGCATCCGTGTGCACACACACGCGCTGCTGTACACAAACACAATAATACATGCCTATGTAATTTCTGCTACGTATCTGCAAATATACCACGACTCCAATTGTGTGGCTGTCGCCTGTAGGTAATCCTCACTTATCTGTGACTATGAAAAAGTAAGTGAACCCTCTACTCTCAAATATCGCTTTGCAATCAGACGGTTCTTTGGTGCGCAGTGAACCGCATCGCACTCGCTTCCTCACTGGAACGTTGACCAACACACATATCCACACATATCCCACTTCTCCTCTGTGTCCCTTTTCTGAACCCTGTAACCCCCCCCCGTCTATACTCCTAAACAGAACACAGCCGAACAAACCTGTGTACCATGCTGTGCAGACTGGTAAAAGCCACAGGGAGCCCCCTGACCTTATCACAGCTTGCTCAATCTCCCTGCATCTGAACTGCAGCAGAAGGACGCAAAGTCACTCTTTTCTGTGTTTCTGTGCCCAACACAGAAACACACGTCAATCAGTTTAGCTTGTCTGCAGTACAGTTAACCCAAGGAGTAAATTGCCAAAATGCCCTTTTTGCTTTCTAGTATTTCAGCTTCTTTTCGGAAATATTAATTATCTGTATTTGGAAAAATACAAAAAAAAAAAAAAGAGTTGTGTTAGGAGGGAAAGGATCGATAATGTTTACATTTATGTTGAGTTTCATTGCATTTTTTGTTTTACCAGTTAATGCAGAAGTTATTATAAGAAAAACAGTAATCAGGTCAAAAATTTCCTTCTAAAACCTGACATTATTCTGTGTTTTGAGGCTGCTGGGTTCGTCACTCTTTCTCTTTGCAAACTTAAGGTGGCTTAGATCTGATCAAATTCTACAGCCGCACAGAACCAGATGTAGGAACACTTCAAATTTATACTGCTCGTAGAGCCATAGCAGCAGGGCTGTAATGAGCTCTCGAGAATCAAAATCTCATGGCATTCCTCAGCAATGAGAAGACTTTACCCTAAGGCGCTGTCTGGATTGCAGTTTAATCTAAAGTAAATTCAAGTTTTATTTTGGGAAATGAGGATTAGTCCTTGAAGCTCAGCACCCTGTATACTAGACTCTTATTTTGAAGCAAGACAAGATGTCTATTAAGAGTTGTTGCACCATTTCTGTTTGATCAATTGTTAAGCTGGTTACAACACACACTTCCATTAGCATTAAAAAAAGGCTTTTAGAAATTGTGTGTGGCAACATTCTGCATCACAATGTCCTATGTGGGAGGAGTTTGTGCAAATTATGAACACTAAAATTGTAAGTGCTTTTGTTCAAGGACCTAAGTGAATGACACCAAATGATAAAGGTGAATACAAGATTTGATCAGAATTTCATGGTTTCTGTGGATATTTAATAAATAGATGAGCAAACTGCTATAGTGGCTGCATAGTTTTCAATCTCTTACAAAAACGTAATTGAGAAGCTCTATGTCAGTGAGAGCTATTAATAAAGAGGACTGGAAAACAGACATAAATTACATAGGCATACCTATTAACTGTCTGCTGACTAAGACATTCAAGCTATTAATGAACAGGAAGTTTGTCTATGTCTTGAAACGGGGTCAGTTGCTAAACTAGAGTTATTTATGACATTTATTGCAGTCAGAGGTAGTTATAATTCCTCCTTGTAGCCTTTTTATACGCTCAGTTTTGAAATATAGCCTCTCACCGTCAAGCACGGTTGGCATTATTTACATTAGCATGGGTTGTTTATTCCTGCCCATCCCACCTCCTCGCCTCCTCCATTCCCTCCTACCCTTTTCTCTCCATCCTTATTTCATTTGCTCTCCCCGTGGTGATTTACCTCCCAGACCTCTATTTACCTACCACTAACAAATTGGGTTATCATGCTCCACCACTCCCACTGTTCCTTCTCTGCATCCCCTTCCCTCCGACTGGTCTTGCACGTTCGCCCCTCGTTGCTGGCTCCGTCTCCTCCCTCAGCCGAGGCATCTGGCTTATGAGCCGCCGTGTCAAGGTGAGAGATGGTGTCTGCCGCGGGGTATGTGCTCGTAAGCCGGCAGTGTTGGGATTCTGTGTGCATTCGTACTGTACACGTGTGAAGGGATGGCGAGGCTGCCGTGTCGTTCCACATTGTTGCTGCCTTC
Organism: Poeciliopsis paucimaculata; assembly: GCA_903067055.1. Classification (NCBI taxonomy): domain Eukaryota; kingdom Metazoa; phylum Chordata; class Actinopteri; order Cyprinodontiformes; family Poeciliidae; genus Poeciliopsis; species Poeciliopsis paucimaculata. Next base: position 40,000 of record CAEGAD010035367.1, on the reverse strand, counting down.
TTTTGGCCATGACAGGGTGTCAGGTGGCTAGCCTGTGACAGGCTGTCAACAAGTGTGTGTCTCTGGAGGCTAAAACACAAATCCATCAGCTAAAGCTCAAGGAAAACCATTTATTGCATCCGGAGGCGTTGTCTTAACCACCTAAGCTCGCAAGTGTCCTTTTACGTCCACGCAGCCCCCCTCGAATCTTTAGACAGGGCTTAATTTTTCCTCAATGTGTGCTTGTGTGTGCGACACCAAATTCCAGCTATTGTATCCATGCTGGGTTTAAAAAGTCAATACGGGCTTGACATTTAAACTCGTGAGTGTGAAAGGCCGAGAGCAGCTGCATACAGTAAAGTGAGCTTTACAAAGAGATAAAGGCTTTCTCAGAGCCCTTAATGTCAAGAGGTACTCCATACAGAACGGGTGGAGGGTAGATGTATGATGTAAAGTGCTTCCATGCTTCACACTGAAGTGGGTGCCTCTCCCTTTAATTGTTTCACAATGTTGTTGAATTTGGATAAAACAGTTTTACGTCTGTTCCACGCGATTGGTTTGTATGATTGTTCCAATCGTGACAATGTGGGTTACATTTTTACCAGGAATCAGTCAGTTGTATGATGTTAATACCAAAGTTAGCATTGAAAAGGGTCGACTTTGTGTCTGGTAATACCCTTTGTGTTGACTACGCTGTAACATTGACATGACATTCGTCTCCACGTGTTATTTAAAATCCACTAGTAATTCAAATAAAGAGCTGGATTTTATGAAGTAAAACGAGGTTCCTAGAAGCTTTAAAACAGAAACAAGCCCACACAAAAGTCGGTAAGAATAAAGTGCCCTCTAATTGTATGAGATTTTGAGACCAGAGGAAAACAACATTTTAAAATAAAATGCTATAAAACAACAACAACAACAACAACAACAAGTACAAGTTGCTAAACTCCCCGACCAACTTAAAAACAAAACATAAATCAAGGAATTTCACCTTTCATTATTTGGAACTGTAAAGACATAAATACAATTGTGTAAGAAATAAAAACAAAAAGTATATGGTATACGGTAGAATTAAAGAAAAAAAATCAGTTTGAAAATATCATTCCCCATTAAATAATTGACTTATTGAATGGGTTTTAGTCATCTTTAGAAAGGGCTGTAATACGTGCAGAGGGGCTCCTTGGTCTTGCTTGGATAACCAGGTTGAGACAACATTTGGACTGATTACTTGACTACTGTTTTTTTCTTTTAAGTTCTTTTTATTTTTAGATTTTTTTTTTTTTTTTTTTACCAGTCAGAAAAACTTTTACCGACCTGCGATCCTGTGCAACCCTGAGCACCTGTTTCCAGCCGAATTATTCTGTCACCACCATATTTGACAGAGGAGATGGTGTCGGAGAAGTAATTCTCGGTGCCGGGTCCCCTTCCTCGTGTGCAACAGAGAACAGTTCGATCTGAGAATCAATTATAGTCCTTTTGGAAACTTCCATCAGGATGTCATTTGTCTTTCAGTGAGAAATTGGTTCTGTCTAGAAACCCTGAAGAAATGGGGAACCTGGGATCATACTGGTTTCTACTTGGTACTGTAGCTGCTAACGGCTCAAATATTCCTTAGAATATATAAATCTGTCCTGCTTTCAAAAGGATAGTTTAAAGCTTATTTAAAAAAAAGAAAACATCTAAAAAAAAAGAAAAAAAAAAAGATCAAATTTCCCATTTTTCGTTGAGATATTAATTGCGGACATTTTACAAAGAGATACTGGCTGAGTTCATCACAATTTGATTTGGTAACATTTTAGCCTATTACAAAAAATGCTTAAGAACTCCAAATGAGTATATTAGGTGAAGCATGTTTTTCTGAAACAACTAAAAAATAGATCGGGTTTCTAGAAACACAATCAGATGCAAAAAGGTTACTGTCCTCCATCTTTGTAGTTCATTCGCACAAGGAGGTGCTTGAAATCTCAGTAAATCATTTACGAAGTAATTCATTATTTACAATAAGTACAGCACTGTTGCTAAGTGATCCAGTCATTTTTAAGGAAAGAAGAATATTTTGCACTTTATTTAGAAATAACCGTATTCATCAAGCCCAAGGTAACCGCATCCGTCTGCCAGGACGTTTTAGAGCACTCCATGCTTCCCCCTGCTTAGAAGCCCCGTGGAGATGCTGATTTAATCTGTCAGCAGAATTTGACATCTGGACACCCTGCCAAGTCCACAATTACCAGTTTATTAACTGCGGCATCAAAGTGCTTGATTTGTCAGCAAACTCTCCTGACCTAAATGTTGTACAGAATCTATGGCGCCTTATCAAAACACAGAGAAATGAGAGAGACACCAAGCAACTCCGCAGACTCACAGGTAGATCACCTCCATCTCGTGTTTTTTTTTTTTTTTTGTAAATTACAAAAAAAATTTCATTAGAAACTCGACGGAAAGAAAGACAGAGAGAGAAGGGGAGGACATGCAGGGAATGGCCTGATGCTGGGAAACGAACCTGGAACATTTACATCGAGGACTGTAGAGTATGTATATGCAGCACTTGCTCTACCACTGAGCCACCTGCTGACATGGTACACTGCTTTATTGGTGCAATTCAAGCGAAATTGCAGCAATGTTATGTGTTACGAAGTTCATACTCTGTAAAGTTCATGGACATAATTTGCAGTAGATTTACATTTCTCTATACATTAAAAAAAAGGGTTTTTATTGGTCTCATGTCATTTTTAATTTTTTTTTTTTGATAAACTGAGTTTTATGTTTTGGGTTCATCAAAATCAACAAGAATAAACGCTTGAAATATGTCGCACACCCCTGCCAGGGTATAAATATCATCCAACTGGTGAATTAACAAACATAAAAATACCTTTGAAAAACAAACATTCTTGCCACCGCGATGCCAGTTCCTATTGATACGGCATGGAAAGCGTAAGATTTGTCTTTTCTTCCATATCTGTTAAAAGCAGCTGTCCTAGCTGGATCTATTACTGGAAACCAGCAGGTACTCACAACTCTGATAAACCAGAATGGATATCCAAGTCCTGATTGGCTCTTTGAAGCACAAAGGGGAGGATCTACTTTGGGAAATGTATTTATATCACAAATTAAGAAAAGAGGTAACATTTGCTACTACAAAATGGTTCAGTGCTACTGAACCATTTTTTGCAGAAAAATCAATGGTTTTGTGCTACTTTTATGAAGCATTAAAAAATAAAGAGAAGAATTAGCATAAGTAAGTTTAATTGCTAGCGATATTTTATTGATGGCTCTTTAAAGCATTATGTTCCATGACCCCTGGCTCCTCACAGTCTCCTGCAGAGCGTGGCTTTTCTTTTTTTTTTTTTTCTTTTTATATTCTAAAGCTGAGTTTGAAAAATCACAGTGATCAACCTCACTCCATCACGGCGTCCATGGTATTAGAACAGCCTGCCTGAGGTGAGATCAGGCATGCTGAATCAATATATTCCTAAGTTAGTTTGAGAAACTTCTGCAGCCTGACGTTTTATGGAGTCATTTGTAAAGGCAAAAAATATTTTATGTTATATTTCATCAACTGCTGTGCTTCAGTAGTTGTTTTCTTTTCTTATGTTGAGCATTTTGTAATGTGTTCATAAAACTTGTTCAATTTGACTTTTTACTCTCTTCTTTATTCCCCTCTTCAGTATGGTTTCTAAATATATAAGTATATGTCATTTTTACATTTATTGCTTAGGATGTATGACTGAAAATCTTACATAGGCTCATTGTGACAGATTTACTCGATGTTTTTGCAATAAAAGAAGGTTTGGGTGGCAAGACTATGTTTTATTATGTACTGGCTCAGCATATGTCTTCATATTTTTAACAAGTAATTATTATTTCATACTACAGCTTTTCCTCAAAAATGTATCATTTATATATTGTCATTTAAAATGTAATCCTACCTCTGATATGCTTCCAGAAGGCGAACCTTCATTCATTTTCTATGGAATTTCATTGGAGCATCTGATTTTAATTGACTTTGACTGACAGCAATTTATATTTTGCAGACCACACAGACTGTATCACATGTGTCATCTCTGAAGGTTATGTTAAACAGCTGCATGTAATACAAGTATTAGCTTCAGTTGTTGTTTTTATTTTAACTACAATGGACTGTTCTAACTACCTGGCCATCATTAACGGCAACCTAGGAACCCAGCAACAAGGGGTTTTCAATCAGAACAAAAAACATATAACCTTTCCCAGAACTGCTCCATGCAAAAGAAGTATGCAATCCCAAAAATAAAGCTTATTGGTCAAACATCCAGCGCATTCAGCCTCTCAAAAATCTTCACATTTGCTCCAGATCTGGTTCATCAGCGCTTAATGTTGAGAAAGGGAAAGCAAGCTGATCGACTTCAACATTCTTCTCACTTCAGCCAACATCTTCGAACACAGCAGCCATCGACTCGTCTGCTCTCAGCTACGCAGAAATCCATACACACAACTGTGACTGGAGCTCCCTTCAGCATGTGGGACATGTCAGAAACTTTATGAATCCGAAGCCCACCGACTTGGAAGAATGATGTGATTGGTTGATTTTACCAGTCTGTCATGGCTGATCAGTCACAGAGTTGGCATTGCAAGGCACACTAAGGATTTTACAGGCGGAGCAGCATTTAGAGAGCTGGAGGACTCCTGAAGTGAAAAAAGGAATGCGCTCGCAAGAGAAAAATTGTCTTTGAAAACACTTACTGTACGCTTAAGTTAGTGTAACATATAATTCAGATACAATATGACAATTTATTGCAATGAGTACTCGATCAAAGAACCATGTCATTTATTTAAATCTAGAGAAGCAGTCGCTTCTCGTTAATACAAAATGTGTATTTTTTTATTTTTATTTTAATAATTATATTCCCTCAAAAGCTTAATTTATCAATTATAACACAAAGAAAAAAAAAATTTAATGAATATCTAAAACGTTTTTTTGTTGTTTTATCCGAAGCGTCCAATAACCAGTTCAGTGATACTGATCAAAGTCAAAACAAACTCACTGGATCCTTTCGGGTCACTTCTAATCTGGACGGCCCACCGAAACCTAAAAAGAATCTCGGCTGCAGTCGTTGTTCTCCCATCTGGTGAACTTTACTTCTCTGAGACCTCAGAGGTATTTTCAAAGGTGTGTGTGAGCAAACAAAGCAGCCAGAATGATAATTACGTATTCCCCAATTGTTTGATTTCTTTCATCTTTTTCTAATTTATTTCTCCTCGGTGCTGCTGAATATGCATCCAAACCCTTTTATTCTTAATGAATGATAATAGTGCAACATGAGGGTTTGACTGGGGCTATTGAACTTAATTAATTCAGAGAACAAGAGCCAAGAGGCATGCTCATAGTGATTGATTGAAGATCTTTAAAAGGGTATAAAAGTGCTAGGAAAAGGACTTTCCTGACAGCAGCTTCTTCATCGAAACCAAATAATCTGACGAAGGACCTATACTAACCCTGGTTTCACACATAGACCGATGCAGGTACATTGTCAGCTTCTTCCTAGCCACAACTGAGGGAAAGCTCATTTTAATAATGCACATGTCAGAAAGTATTTTACGACTCACCTACATTGATTTATTAACCCGCCGAGTAACGTGCGAACCAAAAAAGCAAGGGCGCCTTGTGTTTTATTTCACAGTTATAATAAGATAAATGTCATTGGACATATATATATATATATATATATATATATATATATATATTTATAAAAAAAAAAATATTTTATTTTTCTCAGCAAGATTACACACATTTCTTTGGGGTTCTCAAGCTCCTTAATAAATCAAATTCAAAAAGGTTTTCTTGTGACAATAGGATTTGCCAAACCCGGGAATAAATCCCCAGACCGACAATCTTTACAGCATTTTCTGCGCAGGAGAATAAAAGTCAAGAATCTGAGAATCAGTGGCGTTTTAAAGGTGAAGGTTACACACGGTTAGAACGTTTCAGATTTTTCCGACACACATACACACATCCTTGTTCTTCCATGCACACGCATTCACACCCACACACCCATGTTTTGACTTAATCCAGACATTTTCCTCTGGGTTAGGCATAAAACGAGTCTATTCCTAATCCTAACCATGACATGAACTCAATTCACAACATACCTCTAAACCATTTTTCTCAAACTGTTGGTCTCCAGTGTGTTATAACTGCAACAAAAGTGTAACTGTATGTGCAATAAGCACGTCAAAGTAATAGGATTTTGCAGATGTTGACATATCACCATGTACAAAAACAATAAAGTGCTACACCAGCATTGTAACAGTAATCAGTGTCATTTTCAGAGCCGTAGGAACAATCGTTGCTTTTCTATTCAAATAAAAGCAATTAGATTTTATTTTATTTTTTTTAACATTTTGGCTGAACACATGCAAACTTTGGTATTTTCACATACAATGAGAATCTGATTCATATTTTGAATGTTCCTTTTGCTGTAAGATAAGTGGGAGAACAACATTTAACCAGCAATTAGAATAAGTGTCATTTTACGCTGTAATTATTTGTGTCGCTTTCTCCACAACTGTTGCATCTTAAGTTACAGTGACACATTTTAGCGGAAGTAATTAATTTATCTAGTCAAGTCGACTCCGGGGTCATGGCTTCAAATGTCAGAAAGAGATTTAAGAAAACTCCATCTGTTACCTCTCAAAATAAATCAAGTTTTTTTTCCCACTGGTTTGTTCTTGACATTAAATTCACAGCTACCTGCTCAGCTCCGACGCTGACGTCGTTTTCCATAAAATGCTGCACAGACCCAGATGCCTCCATAACATCATAAAAAAAATCATAAAAAAAGGGAGAAGATTTTTATTTATTTTTTTTCTGTTTTCCTGTTCAGGAAACATCCCTGATGAAGTCTTCCCTCTTCAGTAACGAGCGAGTACTTAGGCCAGTTGATCAATGATTTAGACAAATGAGGCAGTCGCGCTAATCGGCATGTGTGGTTTACAGACCAGCTCACCCCATTATCTGCTGGCCCCTCTGCTTGGTAACGCCGTGCGGCTGTGTGAAAAGCAGACAGCATGTTGGCCCCTTCGGATCGAGGTCAGCGGGAAGTGCCTCGGTCCCACAGTTAAATATCTTGTTGAGCAGCCAGGATAGGTGGCGGAACTGCCAGCAGAGACGCAATCTGGCTGTCACAGAGGAGACTGAGACTTAATAAGAGCACGGCACTGATAACAGCTCACAGCCTGTAGGAAGCTTGGGCAAGCGAAGCACTTTTACTGGTGGGGGATCTGGCCCCTTGGGGCCTGCTTATAAGAACAGATGAATATGACTGTCACTGTCACCGTATGTTTTCACTTTCTACGTTCTGTCAGGGGCATGCGGAAACTAATTGCTTTACGTCCTATCCCTAATATCTTGCGTTTACAAAGTAATTACTTTCAGTCAGAAAAGATGATTGTCAGCACTGGATTCAAGCGTATTGCAGTACTCATTGCAGAGACGCTCTTGGATGAAAAGTGTGTGTGTGTGTGTGTGTGTGGGGTGGGGGAATCACTGGGGTGCATTCATAAGCTTAATGTTTTCACATTTTTGTGACATTACAAAAACAAACTTGGACACTAATGGGATTTTACATGCGATCGACACAAAACAATGCCTGATCAAACACAAATGTAAAGAGGATGAAGATGTAGACATCCACCATATCATACCCTCAGTGGGAGGGTATTAAACTTTTCGTCGTGCACTTGTACAAAGCTATCTTTTTGGGGAAATGTACCAATTAGTGCATTTGTTAGAGAAATACATATAGATAATTGTTCGTAAGGTTCCTTAACTAAGAGACGGCCCATTTTGATTGAGGAACTGTTTACTTGAGTTCTGGTAGAAGTGATTTGCTGCCTAATCTTAAAGTTAAACATTGAAGAATCTTTTTCCAAACATTACTGTTAACCAATATCATACAGAGTATTCCAAGAACTGAAGACTCACAGGTTTTCTAGGGGTAGTACTACTTCCCAAGTTCCTTTTGTGTCTAAATGTGGACACAGTTCTCATTAAAATACAGCTTTAATAAAATGCCCTAAATCCTCTTAAGTGAGAAAATCATTGCTGTTGATTACATGGTCAGCAAGTAAAGCATTATCTCTTCACAAAAAATAAATAGATAAAAACTCATGCGTTGCTCTTAGCCAGTTAGCTTCTGCGAAGTGGTACGTTGTCCCGTCCGCCGTCTCCATCTCAGAGAGTGCAGGACTTCCTGTTTCTTTGGCTGCAGTATGAGCTCTGACAGACAAAGGGAGAGCGAGATTCACAGAACACGATACAAAAATGATACAGGACGGGGAGTTGGCAAGCACTGCTGATGCTAAACATGACTTCTTCCCTGGTTACTGCTGAAGCGGTGCGATAAGTTGATAAATATTAGCTATTCTTTGCTTCATCTGTAATTTTGGTTGCACCATCTTGTGCTTCTGCACCGATCTCTTGTGAGCAAATAGTTTAATAATGTTTTGTGGGAAGCGACATTTTATTTTGGGGAAATTTTGAGGCAATGCCCTCGTTCTTTCTTACCATTGAATTAAGAATATGATTGAAACTGTAAACAAACTATTCGAAGGAGACTAAACTAGCCTTTAAAAGAGTGCTGAGATTACATTTTTGATTCTTTTTTCAGTTCTCAACACAGTGAATGTTACAAGCAGTTTCCAATGTGGTCATTTGAAAACTCTTTGTGTTTCACGACGCTGTACGATTTGTTTTCTTCAACGTATGTTGGGTCTATCTGTATATATAGTATGTGTGCACGAGCGTGCGTGTTCAAAACTTTAAGTCTGTCCAAGTAAATGCTGAATGAGATTTCTAAAGTCGCAAGAGGTTTAGATGATCGTAGGCCATCTAAACTACACGTAGAGTGAGAAGCGTACGCCCGTGACCTCCCCGGGAATCCCATGAGGGTAAAGGTCTTGGTCCAGCGTTCCACAGCCAGGACGAATTGATCCTCCTTTATCTGAGGCTCAGCTATCAGTCAGAGCCTCCTCACTAACACCCCAGAAAGCTTTTCCCAGGGAGGCTGGGAAAGCGTTCTACAAATCAGAAAGCAACACTTGTCTAACAATGCACTGTTGTTTCACGGGATTGTGATGCCTACACAGTCTTAAATAAATGAAGGAATCGCAAACATCGCTTTCCAAGCTTTGTACTTTACATCAGCTTAGAGAGGCGCAGGGATAAATGTCTTATCTCTAAGCAAAACACTGACACAGACCCCAACGAGTAACAAAGCAAGATCCGCTTCCACTGAGAAAACAGATGTCAACAAGGTGAAGAAATGTTCATCAGATGTATTGGAGCAGGGAAAGATTCCCTATAATGTAATCCCCCCTCTCAGCCCCCGACACAAACACACACAAGGATTCTACAAGAACTTAACTCCCATAAACCGGTAATATATTGTCTGTGAATCTCCTAGCAAACACTGTGTGCATACGGGTGTTGCTCTCTGAGCGCAGCAAAGCCCAGAGTTCATGAACCATTGTGCACCTGTGTCGGTGTGTGGCAGAATTTTCTTTTTTTTATTTTTTATTCCCCCCTTTTTGTTTTTTGTTTTTTTCCTCCAGCCGCCGTCTGCTGTGGGTATTTTGGGCTGCCAAGTGGGTCTCAGGTGAGGGAATAAAAGTCAGAAAGAAAAAGAGCGTGGGAGCCAGAGAGGTGCACACCTTCTGCCTCACCCATCTATTAAGGGTGAAACCCACACTGCTTTTCTCAGGCGGAGGGTAATAGGAGCCCGAAAATTCCTTGGGCAGCCAGCTAACGCAGTGCACACAAACCAAAACGTACACACACGCACATACACATCGCTGCAGGGAGATTTACACAAGCAAACAGAAGGCTCCTAATAAGGACACAATCTGGTCAGGATTCCCCGGAGACTCGGAAAGTTGAGGCAGACTATTTTTGCACAATGTCTGCCCACGTACCTGTCTGTCTCTCTGACTGTCCGTCTTTCTGAATGTCAAAACAAGCAGAGAAACATCCTGTTATGTGCCACACGGCGGCAGATTTGTGGATAAATCGCGGGTCGTCAAAGTTTCTGACGTTAGCAGAAGCTCCTTGAAATAACACCTGATTCAAAAGGACGTGTTATGAGAGAAACCTCATCATAGGGCCGTTTTGAAGTATTTGGAGCCCTTTGAGACCAACAAAACATCATGCAGTATTATGATGTGGAAGTAAAATTGTACATGTTCTTTTTGAAATAAAAATCCAGAAAAGTTTAAAGGAAGCTTAGGATATAAAACAACATTCCAAACTTTTGTTTGTGCAACACAAAAATTGAGAGAGCTTTGGGACAACTGTAAAGTGGCCCACAGTAACTTTGGGGAAGATAAATTTATCCACAGGTCAAGTGAGAGAATCTGTTGCTCTCACAGCTCCAAAAACATGTATTTTTACTTGAAAAAAGAGCCTAAACATGCATTGTGGAGTTTCACATAAGCTATGTCACAGTTGAGGTAATTGTCTAATTTTTCTGATTTTGGCTTATGGCTGGCTTCTTTTACAGTTAAGAAAAGTTATCAAGTCTACCCAACGTTGCAAGAGGCATATTACTGCAAATCATATTTTTGACCTCGTGACAACCGAGACAATTTTTTTTTAAGTGTTTCAAAGAATTTTTGATGTATTGAGGATGAAAGAAACATGGACAATTTCACTGATCTCGCAATCATCTTAAGTGGTTTTTGTGCAAATGCTAGCCGATGGAGCTCATTGTTTTGCGCATGTTCTAAACTGAGAAAATTGAATGAATGGGGAAAATAAAATATGCATTGTTCAAACAAAGAAAATAGATATTCAAAAGAGCTAAAGCTGAAAGATTATTCTTCAAAGACCTAAGCTTCTTCAGACAGCATGAATCACTTTAACTGTGGAAGCTCAAATTGCATCCCTTGTGTTGTGTTGTGGTGAAGGACTCGATGCTCAGTGTTGTTAGACAACTTCCAAATGCACCGACTCATTTGCTCTCACTTGTCAATTTCGGATCATGGAGTCAGAAATGCTGGAATCAAAGACAGAACCATTCACATGTGCAAAAGACCAAACTTGTAATTGCAGTGACAAAACCAATCTTGGCTAGATGTAAAATAAAAAAAAATAAATAAAAAAAAAACAGACAACAACAAATGAAATAAATAAACAAGCTAGCATTTGAAGACGTTTAAAATATAATAATGCCAACAGCTTGTAAAAACGTTATGGCCGAACGACAGATTGCTTTTTTTATGGCTGTTGCCGATAAAACGTTTTGACGACATGGCTACTACAGCAGGATAAGTGATCATACAACATTTGAGAAAATATTAAAACAGGGTATTGGCGAAACAATATTTGTATGCCACTTCAAATTAAGCTTTGTGTCGCTTTCACTCAACATTTATGAGGGGGAATGGATGGACCTCATAACACTCAAGGACAGTGAGTGCACTTTGTGTGAATTGAAGTGCTGGAAGTTGCTGTTGTTTACAAATCTACAACCACATGGTCAATAATTAATCAAAACCAGAAATTTACAACAGCGATGTGCAGTTTATTATGTGTTGTTGACTTTGCGTCCTGCGCTGGATCGTGCTTTTGTGTGTGTGTGTGTGCGTGTGTGTGTCTGACCTTGCGTTAGGCGGCAACCTTCATCAAATATTAAAATCAGTCAACCGATGCAAAGACTTGTAATTATTGCCCACCGTGTGCTTGTTGATTTTCTGAGTGAACGTGTGTGCAAGCCGGCTCGCTCTGTTCAGTGGTGCCATCAAAGCCTCGGGTCTCCATTCAGTTTGTGAAATAAGGATTTGTGCACTCAGGCAGATCATTACCCAGTGGATTTGCATGAGGGGGAAAAAAAAAAAAAACAACAGCAAATTATTGAATTTATTCGTTTGGCAACAAAAAGGATATCATTATAATCTTTAGACGGTGTATAACAGCAGAAGTGACTGGACATTTGCAAAACATTGTGACATCGCGGGTCAATCCGTTGCGCATTTGAGACGTCATAAACTGCATTTTTATGTCTTCGACAACTTGGTAGTACAGTTCATGTTTCCCACTTATCTCAAATTTTAATACTCTGACATCTATATAAAGGTCGCTTGCTTCATTTTTATATATGTCATGATTTCTTTGAAAGTTTGCTTCGTAGTGCTTCAGATAAAATAGTGTCTAGAATATAATGTTGATAGAATATTTAAGATTATGAACTTTAATCCTATTTACGTCCATTGGTACATCAAATTGGAATAGTGTCTCGTGTAATGGCTCGTAGAGCACCAGGGTGAACCCGGTCATTTACTCCAGGCCGTTTCTATACCCAATGTAGAACAGGCGTGGAAGGTAACCCTCGTTACGCCAGTCCAGGCAGTGGAAGTTGTCACAGATCTGATTTGGAGTGAGGAAGGCAAGAGGGATGCTTTAAACCAACAACACAGTGTTGAACCTCTTCTGATATGTGTAAGAACTACAAGGGAACATGAATGGTTTCCTTTAGACAAAGTCTTTGCATTTTTTTAATTTTTTTTATTCAATCTGATAAACTGAGATTAGGTTTTGGAAGCATGACCCAGAGATGTTCACGGAAGTCCAAGACAAGTCAAGGCAAGTTTACTTTCATAGCACTTTGTAGACTTGCTACTGGTACATTCGCACCAAACGTGTTTGTTTAATTACTATAAACCCGTTCAAACATTGAGCAGATGCATAGAACAAATCAGTGTGTGCTATGCACACACTGATTTGTTCTATGCATCTGCTTTGTGCATAGAACACAAATCAGTGTGTTCTATGCACCCCCCCCCCCTATTTAAATACAGATGAGCAAGAGCCAGTACACAGCTCCAACTGTTACAGCCAGAAAATACATATCATTTCTGAAATACCGTGATGGACTCAGACCTGAACATTTAGAGACACATAAAGACAATTACAAAGTCAGTCTTTTATCATCTGGAGAACATCACTGTCTGTTCTTTTCTTCACCAAGAAATATCTGAGTGGTTGCCTTTATTTGGATGGAGGAATTGAACTCTAGAGGCAGAGCCCCTGCTCCTAATCAAGTTTCCCTAGATAATTTCACAAAAACGAACCAGTCCTCTTTTTCTAAAACCGTTCTCATTCTTCAACACCAGCTCAACTCGCATTGTTATAAACATGGGCCCTTACTAGGGAAATTTAAGTTTATCCATCTTGAAACCCATGTTTTACCTCAAATTGGCAGCAAACTTGAACATTTGTCTAAGTTCACAGTTCTTACTGAATGGTAAGTCTTCAGGTTATTTTTGTGAGCAAAGTGAACTGCTTTAAAGCGTACGCACACGTGGGCTTAAAATTGCTTGTCATGTCTTTCGTAGAGTTCAGCTTGATGTCTGGTTAAGCTAACACAAGACCAGCTAACCTTTTAATCCCCGTACTACTTTGAGGCCACTTCACTTCCTGCCTTCTTTCCCCTTTGTGAACGTTTAAATCCGACTGAGTCCATAACAAATAGGATTGGATTCATTTGCCTCCAAAGTGGTTAATGTGTGCACTACCATGCAAGGATGAACATGCACACATGCAGTCAAAGGGGTGAGTGATCACAACACACACACACACACCCCCACACACGCCCACACACACACGACAATAAAGTGCTAAACGGAATGCTTCATATATTTTAGCATTGGTTTTCCAACTATGCTAAAAGTCATGTGACATTAAACAAACACGGCACGCCTGTTAAGCAACGTTAACGGTCCATCAAAATGTAACAAATTGGGGCCGACTGGCTTTTTGTGGAGTGCATCCTGTCTGTTTAGGACGGGGATTTCGGGGTGACGAGCAGAGCAGAGCAAGTGCCAGGGACGAGGCTGAAACAACACTAAGGCAGCCTCCATGTTAGAGGGAAGTGAGAGGAGGTGACAGGAGCCCATGGGGGTCAATTACTAATGAACATTGACGATGACACATTGCCTTACTGAAGTGACATTGAAGCATTTTGTATGTTTCTTTAATCCCTTGCTGACACAAGCAAGGAGAGAAAATTGTTGTCCTTGCTTTGTACCCCCCAAAAAACAAGAAAACTCTGACCCTTTTGTTGGTAGTACCAATCCTGGCTGGCAGACAAACTGGGACTCGGTTTGTTGAACTGGAGAACAAATTAGGAATAGCCTTGTCACTCCGCCACCATTTGAACCATTTACTGAGAAGAGCAGACCTCACTGAATCCCCGGTTATTTAAAAAAAGGACAAAGAGGTATTGTTAAACCAGTGTTCACAGTTAAGATGACATTTGTCTTTTCCTGCTAGTTAGTGAAAAGTAGAGCTAACAAAAAAAGTCTAACCAGTAATTTGTCAAAACTAAACAACATGCAATAATTGTGGTATAAAATAATAACTCTGATATCTCAATTTAGTTGTTTTGTAAATAAAACTTTTATTTGACACCAAGAGTATGTTGTCAGTTTTTTTTTTTATCTGATAAGTTTTAATTTCAAAATTCAACCTAACCAAAATAACATTTATTAGTAGATTCAGGTTGGGCTTCATTAACCTTTACAAGAAAGTCATGAGGTTGGGTTTCGCTAGTAAAATGATTCAGATTTATTACATTTGGGTTGAAAAGATACTGGAATTATGCAACAATGTTGTGTTTGCCTCAAGAGTGTATTGGTCCATACTTAGACTTACTTACTTCTTATTGCACAAAGACACGAAATGGCGATGGTAACAGAGTACACAGAAAAAAGATACTGAAAATTAAATATGAATATATATAAATGTGTGTGTGCTAGAGGTTCACTGTCTAAACAAAGGAACTCATATTGGATTATTCTGACTAACCAAGCAGGTTTCATAGTTCAGTTTCACTTATGAATGATGCTCAGCCCCTCTATTTGATGTTGGCTTTAGGGTGCCTGCAGGTTTTGCCTTTATTCAACCCATAACTGTAATGAATCTGCAAACCAGAAGTCAATAATTTATTGTCATTCCTTGTCATCTGCATGAAAACAAGACACCAGGCTCTTTTTACGTGCCAATTCCACCAACCACCTCGGACGAGACTGGAAACAAATCCCTGGTGGAGGGAAACACGGACTGCTTGGTGAATTAAGATTGTAGTGAAACCGCATGGACCAGTAAAGAACTCTTACTTAGTGCTTTTCATAAAATAATAACAATACTTTTTTTTTTAAAAAAAAAAGCACTACTCTTTCTTTAGCACTCTGTTTTCCTTTTCTCTCTACGTCCAGTGAACGCACCATGTTAGAGGGAGCTGACAGTGTTGCTCATTTGCAGTACTGATAGAGGCCCCTTTGACATTTCCCCCCAAAAGATCCGAGCGCTTTGATGGTTTTGCTTCCTGTCCAGTTCACTGTGTGGATAAGAGCCAGTGGCAAGTGAGTCATTGTCTTTTCAGCATCTTCAGTCCAATTTACAGCGCCTGCCTGCCTGCGTGTCTCTCTCGGGCCACACGGGCACGCTCGCGGGCGCGCGCGCGCGGCCGCTAGAGCGTTCGCACGTTAAAAAGCTCCAGATTTGCGCTTTCAAGTTCGCGCCTGCACGCAGCCGCCACGGCAAATCAGAGGAAATAGGTGTCATTTCGGGACCGCTTCGGCAAGCTCTGATTCGGCAGAGATGAAAGCCTGGAGGGGAAATGAGCGCGAGTGGAATGTGAGAACTTTCAGGACCCTCACCCCTCACCCCCCCCCCCCCACCGTCTTTTTTCTTTTTTCTTGCAAAGAAGACACGTGGGAATATCGCAGTGGCTGTCTGCGCGCGCGCGGCTCACGCGTCTCCTCGTGGGGTCAGAGGAAGAAACAGGTGCATGACATATTGCTATATTATTATATATCTATCTCGACTTCATGAATAATACGTCTTGCTCAAAATGTCACTGCAGGGTGGAAGATATTTTTTTTTTTTTAACAGATTCATATAGATGAACTTTCTGAGTCTTATTGCTTTGCAACTGTTTTATCAGTGTGGTTAATCTCCTGTCATTTTCCGCAGTCCTTCAGCATGCATGGCTGTGTAGGTGAGAGCTGGGATGAAATGCAAAGAAGCCAACTGCGCTAAAAGGCCTTTTACCTCTTGAGAATGTTCTCAAGGTGAGCAGAACAATCTGTCAAAACCGTCAAACATCAGATTTGGTAGTGGTTTGGAACTTCAAAGGGGAAAAAAAAAAAAAAAAAAGTTTTAGTGGGAATTGTGTCCCCCTGATCTTTTCCAGCGTTTTACGACGCGCCGGCTCTGTTCAGGGAAACCGGCCCGGGGGCCACGTTGACCATCTTCTCTTAAGCGCGAATGTCCCGCAGCGGTTTCTAATTCAGCTGAATGTAAAAGAAAGTGAAGCGTCTGAGACAGTAAAAAGAAAGTCTGAGATTTTGCGTTTGGTTAATAGCCCACCGAATGTAACTGGAATTAATCTATTTTGTTCTTTCTTTCTTTTTTTTAATAGCAATTAATAACATTTCCATCAGTAAAACCTTTTTCTTTTTTTTTTTTATCAAGAAGAGAGATGCAATTGCTGTCACCTAAAGCAGGGGCATCAAACTCAGTGTCACGAAGGGCCAAATCGAGATCATGAAGGCTCTTAAAGGGCCAGAATGTATTGATAAAACCCGTTAAGCTTTTAAAACATGAATGATCTCTTAGAATGAAATAATATTGAACATCTTTTCAGTACCTCCAGGACTTTGTGATTCTTTTTGTGATTTTTTTTCTTCTTTGCAATAAAAATCTAAGCGTTTTTGGTACAAATTTGGAATTATTTGCAATATTTGTAATTATTCAGGAATATAAACGTGACTTTTTATTACTCGCTGTACAGATCATGGACTACAATCTGACATCAATTAAGGCAGACGCAGCTGTATAGTACAAGTTATAAAGATTTTGACAATTTCTGAGAAAAATCTGCAAGAATGAATTGCTGTGAATTTCCGTAGTAATTCTCAAGACAGTGGAAGGAGTGATTGATATAATTTGGCAGTAAACAGATAAAAAAAACGCATTAATTTGATTGATAACACCATACTGAAGCAGATTTGGTGTTAAATATGTTGATACAAGCTGCAAATGGTGGTGGGTCAACCGCACATCAGAATATAGCGATTTACACTTTTAATGTATACATTAAGAATGGAAAGTCGCCCGAGTCACGTATGTGTCAAGGCGAGTGAACCAATGTTTTTGGAAACCGAGTTTTCTCAACTAGGGCTGATACACAAAAACTAATCTAATGTGATACTTACCATGGTGACAACAAGTAAAAAGTTGAAACTCTTGAAATGGGATGCCATGACATGCACTGGTACTGTAAACAGAAGGGATTAAAAAAAAAAAACAATAATTAACTAATCTGAAAAAATATCGATGGACAGTCGAAACAATCATTAGCAGGGTCTCTTGTCGGATGCTTTAATCTCCCAAGAATGTAACCAACTCTTGGAATTTATTTTGTGCACAGGCGAGCAAAATGATCTAGGTCAGTGAGCACAGAAAAAGGCCACTTTTCACACCACAATTTAAAAAAAAAAAAAGGCACTGGAAGACATATTCAGCCTATAATGTGCCCTTCACGGATGAACGGATGAAGTCGACTGGATAGACGAGAATGAAACAGTTTATGTGCTCTGACGAGGAGCAAAGAAAACAAATACAAGACAACTTAACAGATCCTTAGCGGCCTCAGTTAGAGGACCATTTTTACTTTATGGGCCCTTCATCTTGATGCTAAAAGCAAAGCCTTAAACAATTGGCTCCTCTGGGGTGCCGTAATAAATCGAAAGAAGTACAGTCATATTACTAAAAGCCAAGCTGTTCAGGTGATTAAAGCCTTGATGTGGGTGGTTTACTTTATTTGTTCAACAAAGTTTTAATGAGTGCTCAGGCAGTCACACAGGATTATTCAACAGAACAACACTAATTCGGGCTGCGGATCAAAATCAATGAGGGAGAAGAGAGAACGTGACTGAACCAGGAGCCACGGTTTGGGCCGGTGAGCAGACGCGGAAATCATTATGAAAAATAAATGAAGAGAGCCGGGGTGAAACCGCGGAGGTTCCTGGAAGAGATGCGCAGCAACAACTTTGCCGAAAGTCGACTCCACGAAAGTTTCGTTGCGAAACTTTTGACAATCGATACAGCGGAGAGATCAAAGGTCAGCAGGAGCAGATATTTTCCACCTCCAGGCAAATCCTCGCGCATAAGAGGCATAAAGGAAGGACGCAAAGTCAAGTACTTGTTCCGGTCTGTGGGATTCGGTCTTGAGTTTTGTTTGATGCTCGAATTTTGAGTCTGTTTTGATTTATTTATTTATTTTAGTATGCATGATTTGTTTTTCATAGTTGTTGCTCTGCACTTGGTTTTGGTTGCTGTCTTTTCTTAGTTTTTTTGGTCAGCCACACCTCCCAAAATAATACAATCAGTTAACTGTGAACATATTTGTCTTTTGTTTTTGTGTTGAACTTTCAGAGGGTCCTGCAGGTTTTGTGTCCACACAGCAACTTATACAAGTAATGTATGATTTGCTACTTATCAGTGTCACCTCATTAGAGTCAAAGCGATCTGCAATGTTTTTCTAATAATAGAAGAAGTCATGTAAATTTCAAAACGCTAATGTGTTACAAATCATTTCCATCTGATGAATTTCATGTGGATTTTATTTTTGTCACCCCTGCAATGCACCGGATCATTCAGAAAACTAATTTTAATATCAGAAAATAAACAGACTGAGTAAAAACAAAATGTAATTTTCAAAAATAGATTTTTTTTTATCGAAGGGCCATAAAGATAATTGCCTGTGTGCAAATATAGCTGCCCTTTGTCAAATTAATAACTTTTAATTTGGTTGCATTTCACTGTTCACAACTTATTATTATTGTTCAGATCTGCATAATTGAGAAATGGCCTACATAGGACACGTCTAACATGAAAAAGGCTAACATATTTTAAAAAACAGTGTCGTTGACCTAAAGAAGCTGAACGACACATTGGCACCAATGTTATTGACATGTTTCAGTCTGAAAGGGCCTTCAAAGCTGCAATGAACCGCAGTGAGAACCTACAGAGTAGAGATTAACCTTCCCAACCAAAAGTACTCCTCGGTGAATTCATGGCCCCTCCAGAAGGTCACAGAGGAACCAAGGACTACATCAAAGAGAACTTTGGAAAAATTGTCATCCATGGGAAAGTCCCAAGGCCAAACACATCGCAAACAGAGATAGAGACAAAGGCTCAACTCAAATTTGCCAAATACTTTCGGAAATATTCTGTGGACTTGCGAGACAAAAGCTCCACGTCTTGGAACGTGTGCAGTCGCTCACCCTGCATTAAACTAACAAAGCATATGTTATGTTCCGGGGTTCTTTGGTTTTCTTTGTGGGTTTTGTGCGTGCTCTACATATTTCCCACCATTAGATGTCGCCAGATCCATCCTGTCGGAGGGCGTGGTGGTGTCACCAGCACACCTGATTCGAATCTAGCTCGTCAGCGTCAGGTTCAAGAGGAGCTGACCTCCAGTCCTTTGGTGCCTGAGTGTTAGCCAGTAACGGCACCTCTGAGCCTCCTAGAGCTAGTCTCTGTGTTTCCTCGTTGACCTACCTGCTAGTGCTTACTCCCGGTTGCTTCTCCTGTCTTCAGGTGACCCTTCGTGACGCCCTGGATCTACTCTGTGCTGATTCCTCCTGGCTTTGCTGATCAAGCTCTCCCTCATGACGCCGTGGAACGTACCCACTGGTTGCCCGAGTTCCCAGACTTACCTTCTCCGTGTGACAAGAAGTTCCTCCTGGATTCCCACGACTGGCAGTCGCTCCGCTCCTCTGTTCCCGCTGATCCTGAGCCTACCTGTCCGCCCTCCGACGTACTCCTCCGTTGCCTCCTGGATTCCCGCCAACACGCACAGAGACCACCTGGACCCACAGAGAGACTGAGACCCCGGACATTGCAGTTACTCTCCCATGACCTCAAACCCACCGCCCACAAGTAAGATCAATCCAGTTCATTTAACAACACTCTCTTCTCCTACGACCCTGAACTCACCACCCTGCTCTGCTTCTTTAGTGTGCCGATTGATCCCTGAACCAGTTCCCCTCCTTGGACCAGACCCGAATCTCCATTACCAGCTCATGCCGTGTTTCAATAAACTTATCATTAATTTCAACATCATTCTCCTGTGTTGTGTTCTGCATGTGGGCTTGAAACTAGACACCCATTATGACAGCATACTTTCTTTTGCTTTGCAATCAACTTTGAAAACATGGTAGTGGAAGCATCAGGCTGTGGGAGGTCTTTCATTCAACGGTAATGGTCGAGCCGTTCAATGAATCCATTTAGAGACGGCGTTAAATTGTCCTGTTTGACACGATCTGTAAAAGGATTGGGTCAGGCAAGCACTACAGTACTGTAAATATTACAGAACAATGAGAATGTTTACCTTTTCAGATGCAATTTTGCTTTAATTTTGAACCTGAGCAGTAATACCTGGAGTGCGCGTAGCCAATTATTTACCAGGTTTTGCGTCGTTTATCTCCGTGTCCAACTAAAGGTCAGGGTGTAATCACGGGCGCAAACATCACTCCTGCACATAGACAAAGCAGCTGATAAGCTACTGGAAAATGTCAGCCAGATATAGAGTGCCGATAGCCCATTAGAACGCGGCTGAGACCAAGGCTGAATAAGATTAGTTGGGACCTCAGGTCCTTCAGTTCCTCTTCACAAGTTAACACTCTGAAAACGCATCAAATACTAAAAGAATGGGAAACTGAGGAGGGGGTGATACAGTATATCTCTCAATCGTTTTTTTGTTTTTTTTGCTTCTGTTTTTAGCCTGATAATTCCCTTTAGATATTTTAGCTTCCTTCTTCCTTTTAAATGAGTCCTGTGCTTTCTGCACTGTCAATCTTCTGAAAAGACATGTAATGACAGACTTGAGGGTGGGACAATCAGACAATCATTAATGATGTCCAGCACTCACAGGGTTCACACACACACACACACACACACGCACAGTGATTGTAATGCGTGATAGATGAAATAGTGAGTTGGCGACATTGCAAAGTTTACTTGAGTGTTTGTTCGCATATATTAAATAGTGTAAAACACACGGACACTCAGGAGCTTGGTGGAGCCCTCTGGTTTAACTAATAGAAAATTGGAACCCACTCAGTTTCCCCATTTACAATCAGTTGGAAGACGAGATTATGTCTCTATGTCACAAAAACGAAAGATGAAACATGGGCATTAATCACAGGTACAACCTAAAGGTCCCTGCTGACTTTGGAGGAGCTGCAGAGACTCACAGCTCTGTGGGACAGTTACTGGAACTGCATGAGACTAAAATGTTTGCCTGCATGTAAAGTACCTGGAACCTCACTGTGAGCACATTGTTCCCATGGTGACAGTGGTGGCAAGATCAAAACATGAGGGTTTCTTCAACAGAGACAAGAAAGCTGGTCCGAGACGATTGAAAATTGAACAGGGCTAAATGCAGGACAATCTTTGGAGAAAAAACAAAAACTAACTGATAGAAAGTGGATAAGAGTTAAGACAAAAGAGCAATTCCAGAGTGACTCTAAACATAGAGCCAGAACTGAGGTGGAATAAACCCAAGCTTAAATGGGAAAAGGAGGTAAAATCAATGTTCCACCACATAGTGAATGGAATACATTGAAATCTATGGTTGAAACAAGACAAAATGTTAATGAACTACACAAAATATCATTAAACTTTATGAGCCTGTTCTTGCAAATAAAATCTACTGTATTTGATTTACCAGCTAGCTATGCACCTACAGTGAAAGGCTTCTGGTAGAGTGGGATTTGATAATCCTATGCAGCCCAGAACCTCTGATTTACTGCTGTCCTTGCTCCTCGCTCCACCCCCACTGTGCTCACACATTCTCATCTGAGCCAAGCCCTTTTCTTGTCAAATCAATTTCTGGACTGTGGCACCACTGTGCATGCAGACGCGTACCAAAACACCTCCGAACACAAGCTCGGTTTTTCAAAAATCCCGGCGCGTTTTCCCAGAAGTCACAAATCAGACCCGGAGATGAAACCCGCGACTGAAGATGCACTAATGAGAGGGATCCCTCCACGTAGCGGGTGTTACTGAAAATACCTTCGCCACGCTGCGAGCGCAAGTGACGCAAATGAGGGGCAAAGAAAATTGCCGGTGTCTGCTCCTTCATGGAGGCGAATTGATTGGTGCTGCGAGCGTAACCGATCAGGGACAACGCTTCTCTGAGATGTTGTTTGTCTCCTGCTCGGGGCGCGTGACTGCAAGCCCTTTGTGGCCGCCGGAGTGAGGGAACAATGTTTACCTTTGCATCAGATATCTATCACCTCTCCCTGTGTGAGATGCCGGATCAAGGAGGCACAGAGACAAACTGTGTGTCAAATACGGTACTGGATTAATGCTGAGACTGTTGTTGTGCTGCTCACAGCTGGAAGCTGTTTTGTCTCTTGGGGAAATGAATTCCCTTAATGATTTTTGCTCAGTGGCTTTAGGCAACATCCTATGACTTCTTCGCGCTACCCTGCAAGAAAAAAAAAAAAGGTATGACTGTTTATTATTGCTGTCATTCTGTTGTCACCCCCCCCCCATCTCTTTCTGGTCTCTGTGGGTACATGAACTCTCCATCTGACAGCAATATCAGGGTTTACGTTCACACCTGCAACAATGAGATAGAATTAAACAACAATATATCTAAGCTATGCTTTAAAGGCTTGGCGTAGAGAGTCGGAGGTAGTTGAAAACTGCCTAGCTTCTTGTAGGAGTTGATGGAGCATGTGGGTCACTGAGAACAGATGCCAAGCTGTCAACTGAGCCAGTTCATAACAAACACATCTGGTGTATTGGTGAATTAAAGCTTATGAGCATTTAGTAAGTTTTGTCTTCTTTGGAAAAATGATACCGCTTAAAATATTCCACTAAGTTTTGGATTAAAAACATCAGTATCTGACGACATGAAATCTCGAGCTGCACGTCACATCGGCTCAATATCGCCGCAATATTGCAAACTCAAAGGGCAGCTTGAATGCTATATTAGATGGGACATCCAATTTTGAGTGGTATGCTTGAAAATTCTGCATATCAGTATCATATTATTGGCCTTCCTTTGATTTTAATTCTTGATGGGTGAGATGGGCAAAAACTGTTGAGTACATTGTAACGGAGGCAAAAAGATAAATAGAATAAAAAATTCGGGTTAATATCTGGAATTGATCCCAAAATTCAGCAACAGTGTCTTTAATTGTATGTTTTGCTAATATTATGCAGCCCTGATGAAATCCCACCACGGCTTTCATCAAGGCTGCTGGGTAACTTTTGAAGACTTTAGGAAAACAAGCAAAAAAAACAAAAAAACAGATGCATGTTAGGCTGCATTTCTCACCCAAAGTCATTTAATTTCTTTCTTAATAGTTTGATCTAATGGGTGTAAATAAGGTTTCTCTTTGAAGTTGAGATTGACCGTCTGATTAGTCTTCTTTCTAAAAGGCTGGCAAAGGATTTCATTCAGATTTCATGTGCTTGATCAACGGTAATTTGATCTGTTAGAAATGCTGTTTAGTGAAGTTCTTAGAAGTTAGTTAAACAGCATTTATGAATAAACATCACAATAAAAGACCAAGAAACTACAGCAGGAACATTATAAAAAAAAAAAAAAAGTTCTAGAGAACAATAAAGCACAGTCAAGTGCTACACAAAATCCGAAGGTTGGAATTTCTCAAAATGGCAGATCCGCCAAGACAAGCAGTCTGCTTGATGTGAAGAAACAATCTGAGAGTCAATCTGAGAGACGTTTACACGGTAACTATAGAGACGTTGCAAATATCTACAGCTCAGGTTTGAGAATCCCTTCATCGAACAAGCAAAAAATGATGAGGTTAATTGTTTTGTTTTGTTTTTATTTTGACATTCCTGAATTAAATCTACTTCTGACCATAATAGCATGATCAAATTCAAAAGCATTCCTGAACAAAGAACTGATGGAATCCTTTTTGCTTTCACCATTTCTGACCAGTCCAAATATACACTCTGGGAGTCTGTTCCTGTTTATCTTTAGTCTGTGATTTTCCTATACCTCACTAAGGAGGTTGATGATGGTCCCAGCAATTTTCCCATTCCCTTGTCATTCAATATGGCTTTTATCTTCCGCCACTTCTTCATAGCAGTAAGCATGAAATTGCTGATACCAGCCGACGTGTTACTGAGTGTGGCATTAAAACGGTTTTACGTGTGCGCACGTCTGAGTGTGTTAGAAGAAGCATGTGCCCGACGGGCGAGTGCACAGCTGCACATATCTGCAGAGGCCATTCCCTGGATGACGGTAATTTAGTGAGGAGGGATCTCTGTCTGTCTCAATACCTAGACAGATGCATCTTCACTGGCCTCCATTTGGCCACGGACTGGCGTGGCGTGCATCCAATGTGCAAAAATAAATAAATAAATAAATAAATAAACAAAAAAGAATCTGCACACTCTGTTCTCTAATGGAGTACTCCAGAGCCAGACGGGAGTGGCTTCTTTCTTTTTTACTTACTAGTATAAGGTAGAGGCGAGCACTGACTGTTATTAATCCCAGAGAGCACAGACAGAGGGAAAGGCAAATGTAGTTCGGTGGAAGGAGGTCAGCTTGTTCTCATGACATAATGGATGGATTTTCTTTTCTTTTTTTTTCAAGAATAAAGGTAAAAGCCATCATTCTAGAACTCCTCTCCTTAGTAAAGCCTTCCAGTCTCCCTTCGTTTCCATCACATTCTTGTTTCTCCTTGCAGATCCTGTGGTGCCAACAGGACTTATAACAGGGTTTATGGTGTGGCTTAGTACTTTGCATTGCTGTTTGCTAAAGTAACTATCATATGTCGCTCTGGACTGTTGGCCACAGAAAATCGTACTTAACAGAAACACACGGACAAGAGCAGCAATACTCCTTTAAAGCATGTTGTGTATTAGCATAATTATAATTTTTAATTCCTCAAATTTATGGCCGTGTACCGTAGTGTGCGTGCGCCGAGAAGACGTACTAAACACGTGAGTGAGTTGTGCCATGGAAGTGCTCAGTCTGTGGCTTTGGGGAGGTGTTCAGGAAATTGTGGTCAACCAAACACAGTGATACCAGGATCAAGCCGGTACTGGTACTCTTGAAAGTATGGGCAGGTACCAAGGACGAGGAGGAAAATGAAACCATCGTTTCCATGAAGTTTTTCAATACATGATACATTATTGGCTCTAAAGTTGGTGGTAGACAGCTGGGCTGCCTTTGGAGGTGATCAAACATGTTGGAGCAACAGATGAAATAACTCCCCCAATAATCACTGAACGTAGAAACTTTAAGCTGCCCCTCAGGCAGCCCTGATTGTGTGCCTCTTCACTCTTCTTCCAAACTCTGTGGTTTTTAGTTTAAATTAAGGCAGGATTTGCCTCATTTATTTGTACCACGGTAGTGCGGAGTATTCAGAGCTTAGAATGAAGCACTGTGGAACAGCAGGTCTTTAATTTTCAAAATAAAATGACATGAAACGTAACTTAAGATTTTTTTAGTTCTATTTTTCCTTGTCAGTAGGTAGAGAAATGTCCTTTTCCACAAATATCAATGTCACCCCTCCCGAAAATGTTTATATAGTGGAACCCTGGTATCAACAGGAATTGGGTACCACCACCGGAAATCTCCATATTGAGGCCACCTCCACAAATGCTCAGCACTGCTTATTTTCAAGTCCTAGGTTGAAGCCGGCAGAGAATCTTTGGCAGGATCTAAGCATTAAAATGATAGTAAGGAGTTCTTCCATCCTCAAAGCTAATTTTCAAAGAGAAATCGCCAAAAATAGACAGTTGTTCACCTGTTTACTTAGGGGTTATTATCAAAACATACTTTCTGGCAACTCTGACAAATTAGCCTCATCAGAATGTATATATTGAAAGCAAAATGCCACCACAGCTACTTTACATTTGCAAGATTGTTAATGATCTTTTAAGAATATGTAAATCCAGTGAGAGGCAAACAATTTGCATCACATTAATCCAGTGAAAGTGTCATTTCCTGTGCTGTTGGTTGGAGGGGCAGTCATGTCGGTCTATTGAATTTGCAACATTTGCGGTTGATATATGTGGAGAGAAGACTTTCCCAACTGGATTAATACCATAACAGGTTCCAGGTGGCTGCAACATCTTGTTCCCCTTTTTTTGTGATTGTCTTAATGCTTTATTGACTGCCTGTGTCCAGGGAACAGTCGTGTGCCTGCAGTACTGTTTATTCCTTTTCACACAGGCACACGCTCATGTTCCTTCATCACATACTTCAACGTTCTCACTCTGTCCCAACTGTAAACCCACAATCCATTTTTTATGGCACTCTGGAATGATTATGCCATGGGCTGATCGGAAATGTCTTTTCCCCGCTCAGACTGGAAGAATGACCAGGCACAATGGGAAGAGTAATCGAACATGATAATGCACACAAAAGATTCACTTAAAGTCAATGGTCATCAAATCATAGAAGCTATTTCAGGGCAGGGAGAGAGAGAAAAAAAGTTAGGTTTAAGTCCAGTAAAAGCCGGTTGGATGAAATTCAATTCACTGAATGAAAATGGACATACAGCTTACTATACGGCTGTATAAAGGTAAGTCTCCTGGGTTTTGTCAGTTCGAATGTCCCAAAATGGTTTCTATTTTCCGAATGTCACAATAATGAGAAGATGAATCTGTCAAATTTATTTGTCAGTGTCTTCAAAATTCAAAGTTAAGGTCAAATGCCTCGGGTCTCCTGTGCACATGCTCAGGCATGTTCAATAAATTACAATGACAGCTTCGTTTATCAGATTAAAAATAGATTTTGAAAATAGGAACCTTCAAGCACATATAAAAATCCATTTTTTAAAATTTTATTAGGTCTACATTACTTTGCTATTGTGAAACAAAATCGGACCTTGTCCTAAATGTCACTATAAACTTTAGAGCAAAAACATTTAAATATATTAAAATGCGAAAAGTAAACAGCTCATACTTGAAAAAGTTCATTAATTTAAGACAGGTTGTTCTTAATATTATCAACAGTGTGCAAATGAAGCAGATTTGATACCACAAGGATAAACATAATTCTAAGGTTTGAGTAATTAGAAGATGTGGATCTAGAACAACTGCATGGTTAGCTGCAACGTTAGCTATAATGTACTTACATTGATTGAGTGCAAAGGAAATATATTCTGTTTTGTCTTAGTTATGATGGAGAGAAAGTCTTGAGGTCTTGATTTGTCTTATTTACTGATTTTTATTTTTTTTATGTGATCTGGTACCAGACATCTGTATAGACCTAGTAAAATCTGGATATGAACTGAAACTTATGGCGATCTTTCTCATCATTTTGACGAAAACAATGTATGAAACGTATTTTGATCGAAGAACATAGCCTTGGACCTGTGCAAGGTTACCTCTAAAAGAAAAAAGAAAAGAAAAAAAAGAGAGAACTGCAAGTTCTTTTTTTTATTTAAAATGCTTACCAGTAATTAATAATTATTTTCACTCCAGTTATATACACCATTTTCTAAATTTGATCACTGGTTCATCCCAGGGCAACAAAGAGACAGACAGAATAAACAGCCATGTCTACAACACCTAAAGAGTCATGCTTTTGCTTAAATTGGGGACTAAAAATCCATTTGCTTACAGCTGCTTTTGATTAATATCAATTGAAACGTCAATACTTTTGGTCTGTATTCCACGTTTTATGCTAATGTAGCAATGTGATGTTTTTTAAGGCTGTTGTTTTTTGTTATCACGTTGAACACTGTAAATCGCCTCCTTGCTAAAATGTGCTATCCAAATAAACTGTTCCACATCGGTTCCTTGAAATATACAGAATTTCACATTTAAAAAGCAATTATACCTTTGAATGTGCGTTCTGTTATTTTTTATCAGTGACCTAGTTCTTGATGTCACAGTTTTGTGGGAAGATACATTATACACTGTGTCTATGAAACAAAACCGAAGTCATAATAACTCCACATGTCTGTTGCTGCCTTTCGGTTGACCCTCCATTTCACTTCTATTTAGTCTCAGCTCAGCAACCTCCTTCAGCTATTGCATACTAATTGCAATCCGCAGACTTGCTGATATTTGAAAGTTGTTGCACAACTACCCACTTTAATATTTCTTTCCTGCACTCTGTGTCCATGATGAAATATGGCTTGAAGGCACGCATGGCTGGGGGCTAAGAAAACTGCCGCACCATAAAATCCCCGCTAATTTTAAACCAATACAGAACTCTTAAGGCAACGGCGTCCATTGTACACACAGGGCAGGAAATACTGCTGGGGGTTATAGTCCTGGATGTTATTGCTCCTATAGCACGCCTAGCTGCAGAGAGAGGGTGAGGAAAGTCTGTCACATGAAGACCGATAAAAGGCCTTCTACACTTCTAAACAAGCCAATGAAAAGCGACGAATGTTGCACGATTCTGAACTGTATACTCGAGAACAGTAACGCCTTTAAGAACCGTCGCCTGCATTGCTTAATCGTTCATCCCGCTGCGCTGGCAAAGTGTAGCCGAGGTGTAAAATATAAAGATGTGGCGCAAAGACCAAAATGTGATATAGCACTAATTTACTTAGTTCTGTAAGTGACCTGAAATAAGATTCACCTAAAATTCTATTTCATGTATTCAACTGGACTAAAATGCAAAAGAAGCACTGAAAGTATTCTTAAGTAGGAATTTGTTAATAATAGCATTTTAGGAGAGTTTTTTTTTGTTTTTTTTTGTAAATCGTCCGTACCTTTTCACATTTCAGGTCTCCATTTGGGTTTTCCGCTGTATTGCGTGAGGTGGTTCAAATGAAAAGGTTTTGTTCTTCCACTCAGCATTTTGCGCTCCGCTGCAGTCTGCTGATGGCGAATGAAATAAATGGCCACAACCACGGTGCCTTAGCGGTTCTGCAGCCATCTCTTCCAATCTGTCGAGCCGTATATGTCCCTGCAAGATGTAATCTTTGGTACTACACACACTGCTAATGACATGAGAGCAACTGATGCTGCGCAGCAAAATGCTTTGAGGTGGAAAGACGGTAAAGAAAAAAAAAAAAAAAGAAAGAAAAAAAGTAGATTCACATGGTGAGAGGAGCATGTTACTTAACACAGTAACACTGGGAGGTGGAGAGAAGAATGGGGGGGTATTAGTGAATGTGTAAGGGGGTCTGCTGTGGAAGAATGGATGCCTGCAGTGTGCGATTCTGCTGACAGCTCAGGATCTTCTAATAAGTGGCTTCTCTGTTTGGCAGATGCAGCCAAAGTGTAAGAGACAGAGGTGGGGAGGAAAATGTCTCTCTCTCCTCTTACCTTCTGAATTTCACTCCCTGTTGACGGTCGACTGCTCACCAGGGAGCTCTATTGTAAACATTCAGGCCACAATACATGTAATCTAAGTGAAGTCACTGGTATGTGTCTAAACTGAGGAGCAGCTGTGTGTGTGCGTGTGTGTCAGTTTTCAACTGGGATTAACTCCTGCTTTATCTCTTATTTCACCGGTCTGTCCTTGAAGGTCCTACCAGTAAGAATTTTACTGAACACAATGGACTGAGCCCATCTCTGAGTGCTGAGGTTGTTGAATGAAATACTGATTAGATCAAATCTAACGCTCAGCCAAAGTGTGTATGCCACAATTCAACACTTTCCAAATATTGAGACATTTTTTTTTTTTTTTTTGATTGAAAGAGTTCAGCTAACTTCTTGGTTTTCGGTCTTCGTTTTGTTTATGCCTTGTTATTTTTCCACTTTATTTTCCTTACACCAATTTATGCACTTGTTTTGTTTTTAAGTATTTGTGTCAAGAGATCGATTAGGATGTTACAGGTATCTGGTCCGAATTTCCTTTCGGTTTCTTCTAAATGTCCCACATGAATACCTAAAAACAATATAAAAGAATTTAAATTTATTTAATAATGTAATTTTTAATTACAAATTTTAGTACGATGTTGCAAACTCAGATAATGCTTTTTTTTTTCTCTCACTTTCTTGGACTTTGAAGAGCAAAAGCACTTTAACAAATGCATACTGAAGTCAGCTTCCCGAGAATACTCCACACTTACTTTACTTATTCAAGTGTGCAAGGCTCACTGTAGAAACGTCAACTGAAAAAAGCAAAAAAGAACAACAATTAATGTGCATGCAAATCTGCAACTCGGAGACCAGCGCCTTTGTTCCTGGAATCTTGCTGTCACTAGTTTTAATTAGCCAAGTCCCTTTGGTGGATGTGAGTACAAAGTCCTTATCAACGACACAATAGAAACATATGAGAGGAGGAACACTGTAACAAGGGCCTTAAATCAATGGCTGCCACACAGGCACTAAGCAGTGTTTAGCTAAAGCTTATTCCCTTTAGTTGCCCTTATTGTTGCTGTAATACTTCAAAAAATGAGTGTGTGTTTTGTGCGTGCGACTTTTGTTGTCTAGGGGTAGGATTTTCTATGTTTGAATTATTTGCCACTATTGTGCTGTTTACTATAAAAACAGCAGAAGGTCTGTGTACAATACTTACCTGAAAAACAGCACACAGTCAAAAACAGAAATAGACATCTAGAGTGTTAAAAATTTTTATATTAAACACTGTATTTTAGTACATTTATTTCTAATGGACTTATTGCTGTGAAATGCACACCAAATACTGCAATAACAATGTAAAGCAATAATAATGTACGATACTGATCTGCGAAGCATTTGTTGGTATTGACATGTACAGTAGTAGCTCCTGGCATTCGGAGGAGTGATTTTAACAAATCTTTCAACAAAAAACTTTTAAATCAGAGATTGTGGATGCTTATGTATCCACTCTGATCTCCCATCCTTGCAGCTTCATTTTCTTTCCATGACTCCAACTGGAAAGGGTTGCGATACTTTGGGCCCACAAATGAAGGCGACTATTTCTAGACCCTCAGATGGGTCTAAAGCAGTTTTTGTAAACATAACAGATGCTAATAACTGGAAGGTTTCAGGTATTTCCTTCACTTTACCTGGCTTTTTGGTGTGTTTTTCTTTACATTTTCAATTCTTATGTCAACCCACTTTATTACACATTATGATTTATGGTCTAATTTCTTTTCTTTTCTTTGTAATTATAGATTACTTGTGTGGTTACCAAGATTTCATGCCAACTGCTGTACTGTGCTTATGTCGTCTCTGTGTGTTTGTTTGTTTTTGGTAAAGGCTGATATTTCTATTTTCTCCCTGAAAAGATGCAGGCGAGCCCCTTGCAGATAAAACAAGCACTATGCCTCTATCAAACGCCGCCAAGATCCCCAAGGCCGGAGGGTTTCTGCAGCCCCATTCGATTCTCAGTGCGGAGTCCCGTTAAGGCTCTGGCTCCAATCAAAGGTCCTCCCTCTCTATCAGACTCACTTCATCTCCAAGAGCCCACTCTCGCTCAAAGACACGGTGCTCAGACAGCTGATTGATCTGTACTTTCTGGTTTCCTGTGCCTTTTCCCTTCCTTCCCCCGCCTTCAGACGAGAAAGCCTTAAAATGGGATGATCTTGTTTTTCACCAAAGCCATTATTATGTGTCTGGTTTTACCCAAACACTTGTGCGCGTGTGTCTTCTTGCGCGGCCTTGTATTTGATACATTGCAAGGATCATTTTCCTAAAACATACTACGTTGTGGGAACCAACTGCTCCCTATGGGGCCCAAAGCACAGAAGAAGTGATGTTTTTGGGTTATGGGTTAGGTTGAGAACTAAGGTGTGACTTGAGTTTAGGTTTGGTTTCATAATGGTTAAGTTTAGAATCAGGGCTTGACTATAAGAAATGAATGAAAAAACAATGCAAGTCGATGCAAATGTCTTGTAAAGATAAGTCATACTGTGTGTTTGTGTGCATGTGTGTATAAGTGAAAACAAGTTTTGATTCCTCTCAATTGTTATTGAACTACCTTGGCCATGTTAATCTGTGACGGCCAACGAGTTAAGATCTTCAATACCCGCGTCTACAACCTATTAGACTATATAGGTGCATTAGATTTGTGTGCCGACTTCTGGGACTCTGTGTAGGCGTGTGTGTGTGTGTGTCTGTCAGGTCAAGCCCAGACTGATGTGTTTGTCTCCCTTTGTTGTTTTCCATTCTTTGTTTCATGCTGTTGTTTGGATAGCATAGGCTTGCTGGAGATAGGAATAAATGGGGCTGTTAGGAGACATCCGTTATATTCTGACACAAAACCATTATAAAAGAACAACGCGTGTGCTTGCGAGTGTGCGTAGGCGTGTGCGTGTTTTCCAGCGCAAGGTATTTATGTTTACGTTATCTTTTGTGACAAAGATATGTGGATAGCACTTTGTTCGCTGTGCTGGAGTGTATACTTTCCATCCATGTCTGTTTAACTTTATTGATTCTGAAAGCGCAGAACTGAGCAAGTTTGATAAGACGGCGATTCATTGGATATTATTAAAACATCAAAGAAAACTACGAATGTTGAAAACCATCAGGGCCCTCTGGATTGCAACTTTGTATCCTTAGGGAGGAAAAGTTTTCTTCCACCTTTCACCCTCCTGTTTGTCGCTTCCTTGGAAGGGACTTGGCTTGTTGCATCAGGTGGTTATGAGTAACTATCCGAGAAAATCTAGGTCTATGAGCCAATTTTGACTTTTAAGGTCTAAGATCGTAATATTTTGATGAGCACGTGAGCTGGCTGTTTAATTGTAAATTCGGTTGTTGTAATTCTCCTTTTGCTTTGTTCTTTGAAGCTTAACCTGGTTGCGATACACCAGCGAACAACGATGTTTATTATTTCTCCCCAATTCTTGTCATTTTGATCGGGCATTTAGGTGCAGTGATCCAGAGTTTTGCAAATTCTCTGGGTTTGTAAAACTTAAAATGCCGATCCAAATGACTTCATGTTAGCTAATACAGCAACATGGCCTCACTATATTAGTCAAGTCTTAATGCAGCCAGAGTGAAGTCTAATACCAGTTTGTGGATACAGAGTACTCAGTAATTACACTAATTCCCATATAAGATACAGACATTCATATTTATGGTATTTGTTGTATTCTAAATATTTTTTAATTTTTTTCGTTAGTGCTAGCTTCGATTCAACTTTAATGTGTGACTGTTAACAAATGCAGGCAGGAGTTGGGCTGTGTTAATGGATAGTAAAAAAAAAAAAAAAATAACGTCTCTGAACATATGGTCTGTCTGTCACTATGACAGGCAGACCACCTGGAATTGACCCAAACCAAAACACAGTCCAACACAGGATAAATGGCAACCAAAAAAAAAAAAAAAAAGACAAAGCTTCTTAAAAAGAAAAAAAAAAAAAAAGAAAAGTAGATTAATCCTTGGAGTGGAGCAAGAATCCAACTAGTCAGAAGTACAGTGTCTATTGTAGCTCACTTCAGTAATTAAAATTAATTTCTGGCAACAACAGAAATACCAGTGAGCTATAACATCGTGTTAGCAGATATTAATATTCTACAGTTTCACGCGACACTGTTGTTTCATGCTATTTTAGTCAGTCGAGCTTCGTCTGTGTTTCTATTTGAAGCTACGGTTGAGCCAACCGGCTGTTCTATTTCACCTTATCAGCTGATTTGACAGACCGACGTCCTGCCTGGTCTTTTTTCTACAGTTAATGTAGAATAGGTAATGAACTATTACCAATAACTTCTTTGGATCTAACTTCAAATAATCTGAACCAGCCCAGCCCTTAATGCAAAACATGAAACACTTGGAAACCTTTCAGATGTAAAAGTCTCAAGACTGGAGCACAACTTTGTGTTGGTCTGTGAAACCCCAAGAAGTATTACATATTGTAAATTCAATCCACTTATTAAATACATAAAATATTTTTTTTAGGTGCAACACTTTCGTAAAGCTTTGCGTTAATAAATTTCACAACAACGTTTTCCAGAGCGATTTATTTTCCTGTCCAATCTCTTGACTGGTCCAGTAGAGAGCACCGTCGCCGTGTGACACGTCCATCAATACTAAGAGCGTTATTTTGGATCATAAGAAACTGAGATGTTAAATAACAGTAAAAGAAGTCAGACACGAATATGTGAAAAGATTGTGTGTGGACTCGGACAAACACTCTCAGTTTGTCCCTGTTCTGACCAACAGGGGCTCTGCAACATGGGACTGGGTCTCACAATGCGGAATAGAGTTGTGCATGAGAAGAAAAGATGAGAAGCTGTATTTATTTATGCTGGTGTGTTTTCTCTGCAGCTCTTTGAAAATTTACGATATGGCTTATTGCCTTCTATATGGCTGCCTTTATGTTGTATAGTGTATGCACAAGGATATATCTGTAAGATTGGTAGAAAGCTAAGTACACACATTACAGCATTTTAGATTTTTACCTACTTGTTCATATAAACGGCATAATTAAAAAAGATTGAGTGCCAAATTTTTATTGATCTACTCAATCAAATCATACATCTGAGTAAAGCAGCCAGGGAAAAAGAATGTTTCAATAACAGGAGGTAATCCAGATTCAAACCATAAAGCTGCCAAGTACATGAGCTAAGGGGGAAATGTTCTCTCTGAGGGAGACATAAAAGGATTAGCTTTAGCTTGGAAAGTGTAGTCCAATGAAAAAGGTTTCCCTTGTTCAGCAAGAAAGAAGCACAAACAGTGCAAACCTGTTTTTCATACAACTGCTACAAAGTGACTGACAGAAGCAATTAGGCTCTCGATTCACAGCCCTTTCCTTTCAGAGTTTTCCATCTAAATGAAAACCGACACGCTCCCCATCGTAGGATGCCGGTGAAACTTCGCCAGCACATAATATAACTCCAAAGAACATGATTTTAGGACTGTTCTAGATTATATTATTATTATTATTATTATTATTATTATATTATTATTTGGATTATCTCTTGGCTAACTTACAAAACTAATCAAACATTTGCAGATCTAGACCGAATGTGTCTCTTTTTGCCTTTCCAGCTTCTTCTTTATAACTTTGAAAAAAGTTGAGATAGGGATGAGCAGAATTTCTATGTATTTTCTTGCCTTAATTTCTATGTATTTTCTTGCCTTATTTGCATAGAAACTCCAGAACAAACCGACACTAATGATACAAGGACTTTGTTTGTTCCCATTTCTATGAAGGCTTTCATTACTCATTACATTTGTTGGCCGTATTAGAGTAATTTGTGCTTATTTTGTTCCTCGAACACACTGTAAAATTGCACACAACAACCCCACGTGATAGGATGCAATATGCCGCTTTAAGCCAGGAGAAGACAAGGAAGGGTTTTTTTTTGTTCTTTTGTTTCATAGCTACCCACGCTCAGATTGGGCAGGTGGCTCCCCTGGTTTACATGGGAAACACTCTACTATCTATGGGCTTATCTTAAATCAATGTTCGAGGTGGTTAAATAAAAAAAACAACTTGTGTTGTTCTATTTATTTATTTAGAAATGCAGGGTGGGCAGCATTATTTGGACTCTAAATAATCATCTTTAGTTACTAAAGCTATAACCATTGAAATCAATTGTTTTCTTTCCATTTCACAATTATGCTTTGAGTCGTGTAGGTCTGAAGCTTTGCTGTTGTAGCGTGAAAACATGGCGACGATCAAGGGATTTCAGTTCTTTTGCCAGGTAATCGTAAAACACGATTCAGCATTTTTCTTTTCACATTATAGCTGTGAACTTAACAACTCATAAAATTAACTTCTCAGCCTTGTTAGGATTCAAAGGGCTGGGTTATGTGCACGGGTTGGTGAATGCACTGCGTGCCATTTATCTTTATGTGTTTGTTTGGAAAAATACATCGACGGTGCAACAGTGCTTTACGGCTCTTCATAAAAATAAATGGCCTCTGTCTGCCTTCGGTTATAATGCCGGATATGTAAAGGCACCTCATTTATTAGTTTGCTTTTGCTTTGCAAGGAGGACGTGGATTTGGTGTATTTAGCATCTGACTGTTGCCCTAAGTAGCAGGGATTATTCTAATGCTCTGTCAGTAGCGAGGCCTTGTCTAATTCCCTTTTCTGCTGCTGATATCCATTACAAAGGCTGCACTAATAAACGCCTGCATTTCCAGCTCAAGACGTCTCTCAACCAATCTTACAATTAGCTTGTCATCGTAGGTCAACGAATGTGCGTGCAGTCCAACAAATTAGAACGTGTAGTCGTATATGTGTACAAAATGTCTCTGGATGTCTACAAAGTTCCTACAGTATGTTTCAAAGAGAATGGGCGGTAATCCTTGAACAGTATTAGAGCCAGGGGTATTTGGGAGGAAGCGTTGGCTTTCTTTTTCCACAAGATGGATGTAGTCGTGGTATTTTATTTAAGCCCAGTTTTGAGCCGTCAAAGCTCCAACGTAAAAGGCTGAGTAAATGCTGCTTGCTTTGACATATGGACATGATCTGATTTCTGCTAAACAAATCCCTAATACAGTATTATTAGGGATAATAATACTGTGTTAGTATTATTACAGTATAATAATACTGTAATAAATAAAACTGACAGATGAGAATCTCTCAGTTTTATTTAATTTTTTCTATTATTTTTTTTTTGTTTTAAATTCCATTCCTTTCTGTTTTTCTAACATTATTATTAAGTAGTTATGTTATCCACATAATTTCAATAAACATTTTTCAAACAAGCTTCAATGTATTATATTCAAATCTGATGTCAGAGAACCACCAACAAACCAACAAAGTTCCGCATATTGCTGAAAATAATACATTTGTTTTCAAAAGTATGAAGGCATTTTGTCTTCAGGCCTTAAGGATCCTTCTTAAATACTTTGAGGAGCCAAGTTTAAATGCAGTTATAGTCGTAGCCCTTTAAATGTATTTCTCCATCATCTCTGCATAATCTAAAGACTGGAATTTAGCAAATTTATCAGCAGGTCAGACAATTTACATATCCGATATTAGTGGCTTGCCAATGGTTGTTCCACCAGTCCGTCCACATTTCCCATTATTTATAGAAAGAGCAACTGGCAGCTCAAGTTGACAGGCTGTTTTTGAGGGAGAGTCAGATACAGCAATTAAACTTGTGTTTTCCGAAATGTAAATATGGCTGATGAACTGAGTATCCTGCATAATGAGTATTCATCCCCAACACTGCGCCTCAACTCCTACACCAAGTTTGTCTTGTTGAAAAAAAAACAAAAAAAAAAACAACAAAAAAAAACAAACTTACACATCATTCTAAAGTAATTAGCCGCCTCTGACAGCTTGTCTTCAATAGTTGCCCTGTATTTGCTCAAAGGATCTTCTCATCAACTCTCACTAACTCACCCTTGCTGAAAAAAGGAAGAATCCACACAGCTTGATGGAGAGACATTTACATGCATCTTTCACTGTGGAAAGGATGTGTTCAAGTTGACATTTGTCAGTTTTTTTTTTCTCTCTC
Organism: Poeciliopsis paucimaculata; assembly: GCA_903067055.1. Lineage (NCBI taxonomy): Eukaryota > Metazoa > Chordata > Actinopteri > Cyprinodontiformes > Poeciliidae > Poeciliopsis > Poeciliopsis paucimaculata. The sequence continues at coordinate 2,668 of CAEGAD010035367.1, read as the reverse complement.
TGTTTTGTATAGATTTAAAAAAACAAAGTTTTAAAAAAAAGTAATCTACATTTGATGAAAACGATGTAGGCTTATGGAAGCTTGTTTTTTGTTTTTTTACATTTATTTTCATCTGGACTGTTTTCATCGTTCCTCGTGGCAGTGGACATTACTTTCTGTTCAGTGCTTCACTGATCACAAATCTTACATCTGTACCTGAAATGGATGGCTGTTTCCAACATAAGCTGGTATAGCCTGTGTGAAATATACTTTTTCAGTCAGTTGTTACTGGTAATCTGTCCTGAAGATTGGCTTGGGGTTATTTAAGCCTAATGTCGTCTAAATAGCTGCTCCAATAATGGGCTGTGGGGTGGGCTTTCTTACCTCAGCTGCTATAGTTACTCATACTGTACTTTTTTATTTTTTAAGGTTTTAGGTATATACCTATATATATATATATATATATATATATATATATATAGGTACAAGTCATTGAATTGGCCTCAAGAACTTTTACCCTGAATGGAAAAACACTAAAGGAAATAAATTCAGTCAAAGTTTCTTGTTACAAAGTTCAAGAAAAGGGAGCAGAGTGAACAAAAACGCAATTCTAGGACAGAAAGAAGCAGCGAGTTGTACGGTCGAAAAGCATGAGAATCAACATTTCCCAGTATAATTGCAGTTCAAATACAGGCCAAAAGGAGTTCAAGCAATGACTTGTAAGTAAAAGTTAAACAAAGGGAGTTCCTTCTGGCAGCCAGGCCAGGCCATATGGGGACATATTGTCCATAGTTATTAAGTTATTTCTATTTTACGTAAACGTAAACGAAGTGTGAATATCTATTGATGATTAGCTCATGCTTAAGTTGGAAATTTCTTCCACATTTACAAACTTTAATCCACCAATGTAGTCATAATCACATACAAAATGTCATTGTGAAGGTGCATCATACTGATGGTGTACCCATTAAAAATTCATGCTCTGTCTATGATGTTGGGCACAACCCACCCGTAACTCCTCAGCTCCTCTCCTTACTAATGTATGAACAAATATGATTTATTAATCCCCTCCCAGCTCATCCCAGGCTCCAATTGTTCCAAAAGTTTCTGCCTGCTTAATTTGCCACCCTTGTTTATCAGCCTGGTTTAGCAACTCAGAAGACAATGAGGCACAGTGAGGAATGTCAAGCACTGTCATGGGAGAATTCAATAAAATATGCAAAAATTACAAAGTGGAGACAATTTCCCCTGCCTTTCTGTCCCCCTCGTCCCCCCCCTCGTCCCCCCCTGCCCCCACCACACACACACACACACACACCCACCCTCTCATTTCCCTTTTCATCTCTTCATAGCTTGTGTTTTCTGTGATGAGTGTGTGCCTGCGCTTGATAGTCGGCAAGCATATGGAGGGTGTGTGTGGTCCTGCCAAGCGATGGAGAAATCACAGACAGAATGGCAGAACTGTAACACATTAGAGTAATCACAGGCAAATTATCGTCCTTAAGTAGCTTTTGGACATCTGCGGCGTGTGCATTCATTCTGTATACGTATAGCACACACACACAGCACATTTGAATACTTGACAACAGACAGATGGACTGTGTGCAACCTGCTTCGAACATCCATCTATCTAGGATTAATCAGAGAAAAGTAAAAGGTAGCTCTCCCTCAGGCCGAGTTTTCTGTAAAGCACATCAGTAAGTATGTCTTTTTTTTTTCCTTTTAAGGATGGAGGAAACAAACATAAGTCAGACGTTTATGGGCCACCTCACAGTTTCTCATGCTAGCCTCCTGTGTATTTAGGATTATTAAATTTAATAGGTGCATTTACGGTGTGAAAAATAATGCAATTATTTCTTTGCCTTCCAGTAAAAACAACAACATAAAACAACTATGTGTTCTTTGGTTGTGGGATGTGGCCATGTGTGTTTAAACAGTCTGATTTGTTAAAAGTTAATTGCTCCTTTTTTTTCTTTTTTTTATTTTGCCATCATGTTGTGCAGCAAATGGTTCAAAAATAACAAACGTATAAATATAATCATGGCCAACACTGAGTCAAATGATTCGAGCGAGTCACTCAGATGAGCCCAGAGCAAATAAAATTAACCCAATGAACCTCCACCTCCTCTCCACCCACCTCTATTGCTCAGTGAACCAGTGAGCAGAGTAAGCAGAGTCCGTTGGGTTTACAAAGTGTGTTGTTGACTGAACAACTCGTGATATAAAATATATCTTCTCATTTTGAAATCAGGCCGTTTTTATTGTTTTAACACCAATAATCATTAGTCACTGTTGATAGCAATATATGGCTTATGCAGTATAAGCTTAATAAATAAAGGCACAAATAGTGAAAGCTCCAATCTAAATAACTTTCCGAACTTTACAGCTGCTGCAGGTTCTGATGGCAAATCTATTCACGTTAGTATCCTTTCCCCCATAAGCACCTTTATAATGTAGTTTATTTTATCATATCGCAAATTTATTTGGGAATGTGGTAACCATCTATTTCTGTGAATGTGATTATTTTCAAATAAGAGTGCCCTCTTGTGAGAAATCAATAAAATGTTAGTTAGCGGCAGTTTGATAAAAAAAAAAAAAAAAAAAAAAAAAACAAAAAAAAAAACCCAGCTCAAAATTATGCACTTTTAATAGATAAACCACAAACAAAAGATAAGGTCCAAGTAAATTA